>LNAC01000244.1:0-70814 GCA_002007465.1 Ailurus styani | reverse complement strand
TCACAGTCCTGCAAGACAGGAGTCTCCCTCAGTTTACAAATGTCTTAGCAATCTACAAGAACAAAGCATTTCTATCAATAACCTAGCTTCCAAAAGGGAATGTGGATACAATTAAATGTCCTTATAATCGGCAGCCCATTGACAGATACTTGAAGCAGGCAGGGTATAATGTTCCTCCAGGAAGCTCCCAACTATCTTCATGTTAATGCCTTGCTAGAGAGGAAGACAACCTTAACTTGACAATGGCAAGGACTCTGGTATCCTGTGAGTCTTCTTTAACATATGAAAATGCTTTTGAAAACCTCCCTTTCTCCTTACCTCCCCCAACCCCATAGTATATAATCAGCCACCCCTCACAACCCCAGGATAACAGCTCCTTCTGCCCGTGGGTCCTGGCCCCCTGCTTTAATAAACCACCATTTTGCACCAAAGACTCTCAAGAATTCTTTCTTGGTCGTCGGCTTTGGACCTCACTCCACCAAATCTCACCTATATTCCAAAACCCCATCAAAAACTATTGTTAAATTTTGTGTTTTTTAATTTTGAGAGCATTTTGGACCCTTTCTGGGGGTCCAAAAATTCTTACCACACATTTGGGAGATGCTACTTATCTTTGAATCACAATAAACTCAGCAAGAAATGTTTTGAAATTATTTTGACAATTCCTGATCAGTCCTCATTATTTGCTCAATGAAAACACTATACAATGTAAATCTCTATTGCTTTGTTCCCTGGGCTGTACATAAGCTTAAATATATTTTAGGCTTACACTGTACTACTTTCACAGAAGATTTAGAAGCAACTGAATAAAGACTTGGGAAAACAGG
The DNA here is from genome assembly GCA_002007465.1 of Ailurus styani. Lineage (NCBI taxonomy): Eukaryota > Metazoa > Chordata > Mammalia > Carnivora > Ailuridae > Ailurus > Ailurus styani. Next base: position 69,987 of record LNAC01000244.1, on the reverse strand, counting down.
ATCATGAAATGCTTAATTTGGTAACTTTACCAATTATGTTTAATCCGTTAAAATTTCTAGTTTAATGATGAGTCATTACATATAGAGATTCTGGATAGGACTATCTTAAAAATTTATATTGGGAAGGGTTTTTTCTTAATATCTTGCCTTTACAAGTTCCAGAACTTTAGGAAATGTTTAAATGAAAAGAAAGGTACCAAAAATTATAGAAACTAATGAACATTAGGGACGAAAGTTAAAATACCCATTCAGAGCTGCAAATGTAAAGCTGTATTTCTTATCATGGTTTGAATTGAATAAGCTCTAATGCACACTGAAATCTATCAAGTTTAATTATTTTATAAATGATAAAATAATTATAAGTTTCCAAAAATGATGGCAGGAATTACAGTAAGAGTTTTTGGAGCATTGAATCCTATTCCCTTTTTTTTTTTTTTCTAGTAACTGGTAATACCTTGGTGAATAGTTTTTTTTTTGTTTTTTTTGTTTTTTTTTTTTTTAAAGATTTTATTTATTTATTCAACAGAGAGAGATCACAAGTAGGCAGAGAGGCAGGCAGAGAGAGAGGAGGAGGCAGGCTCCCTGCGGAGCAGAGAGCCCGATGCGGGCCTCGATCCCAGGACCCTGGGATCATGACCTGAGCCGAAAGCAGAGGCTTTAACCCACTGAGCCACCCAGGCGCCCCCTTGGTGAATAGTTTAGCAAATTATTTCTTAAAACTTTTTTCATCCATGGTAAATACTTTTAATGTATTGTATGACTGGGAAGAAAAATAAACATACAAAAGCTTGAAGATAAAGACTAAACCAATGGGAAGAATTTACCTTTCCAAAGAAGTGCATTCCCTTATCTTGCCACCGTACAGCAAAGTAACAGCCAACTAGCCAATCAACCAAAGGAAAAAATAATAATAATAATAACAACCAACACTTTCAAGACCACCTCATTAATATTCACAGGTAACTGTCTATAAGGCTCTAGAGATACGTGCATTAACTGTGAATACTTACTTAAGAAAAAGTCTACTCACCTAATGATGAAAGGGGAAATAAAACTAGCTCTTTGATGGGTGAAAATTAATGCAATTTGAATTATGAAAGGGTAAGGTTGCAAGTTGTTGGAAACAAAATGAACCAAATAAAGGCACTCATATTCTGAATCAAACCCCCTTCTGTATTTTGGGTCATCAAGTTTTGATTCATACAGTTACCATGTCCTATCGAATACAGAAACCAGTGAGCAGGATAAATTGGACACCTGATAGCCTTCTGGTTAAGCAGTTTTTGCAAGCTCTTTCACTGAAACTACCAGGAAATTTCTACTTGAGTTGAATAGAACTACAAGACTGAAGTTTCTTATTAAAAAAATGATTACTTACTATTGTATCAATTTGGAGACTCTGGGTTCAGTGAAAATAAGCAAGGTAAATATCCCCCCTTGGGAAATGCATCATATAGGGCACAGAATTCATCCTAATCTTCTGTGTCTTCCAAATAGATAATCTCTGCTCACACAAGGGTGCTGCTTATTTTTTAGGAGGGAAGCTTTAATCCTTTCCTTAAAAAAATAATTTGTAATATTTCTGACACAAGCTACAATATGGATGAATCTTGAAGACCTTATGCTAATGAAATAAGCCAGTCACAAAAGGATAACTCTTGTATGATTCCATTCATATGAGGTACCTACAGTCACCAAATTCATAGGGACAGAAAGTAAAATGGTGTTTGTCAGGGGCTGGAGGGAGGGGAATGGGAGAATGTTGTTGAACTCATATAGGGTTTAATTTTGCAGGATGAAAGGAGTTCTGGAGATCAGGTGCATGACAATGTGAATGTATTTAACAGGACTGAGCTGTACACTCCAAAGGGGTTAAGATGCCAATTTAATGTTCTGTACATTTACTACAGTCTAAAATAAAACAAACCAACCAACCTATTGCCAACAACAATAATTCCCAGTATTTTTTTCACCATGGCACACACAGAGATGATCACTAGCACACTAGGGTAAATGAGCAAAATTGTTTGAGGCCACCTGAGGCCTCTGGTCATCTCAGGCTCCATGTTTACCCCAAAGGCTGAAAGGGTCAACCTCTTGGCACTTCAGTCACCCATTCACAGACCTTTAGTTGGGAGTATCTGTTCATGTTCGTCAGCCTAGCCTCTAAGACTTCATAGTGTGGCCTGACTCTCTCTTCCTACAACTTTGTCATTGCATGTACCTGAAATCCAACACAAATCTATTTAAACAAAAATAAAAACAAGGGCGCCTGGGTGGCTCAGTGGGTTAAAGCCGCTGCCTTCGGCTCAGGTCATGATCCCAGGGTCCTGGGATCCAGGCCCACATCGGGCTCTCTGCCCAGCGGGGAGCCTGCTTCCTCCTCTCTCCTCTCTCTCTGCCTGCCTCTCTGCCTACTTGTAATCTCTCTCTGTGTCAAATGAATAAATAAAATCTTTTAAAAAATAAATAAATAAATAAATAAATAAATAAATAAATAAATAAACAAAGCAAACAAAAAAAGCAAGATATTGACTTAGAGACCTAAGTAATTGACTACAGACAAGAATGCTTTGAGAGGTGCAAACAATTTTTTTGGACTCATGTTCATCTACCATTTGACTCTACATCCCAATGGATGTCAGCTTTGCTTTTCAGAAATGTTTTAAATTAATGATGTTCAATCAGAAGTGGAACTGCTTTGCAAAATGTTTAGCATCTCTGGTCTGAACATCTTTGTACCTGCCTCCTGATACAGGAAGCTTTCTAGGGAAATCATGTTCATCAGGTGTTCCCACTCTGCTTTTTAAACTCTGATGTGTTTAGAAATCACCTGGAATTTTGTTAAAATGATTGTTTAGGTTTGGGTAGGCCCTACCTTTTGCATTTCTAATGACCTGGTGCTGCGAAGGGGAGGGAGCCCTGATCACAGAGAAAGGAATGATAGAGAAAAAAAGAGAGAGAAAGAGTAAAAGTGCTCACAAGGAATTACCCAAGAAAAACTCTTTCCCCAAAGCCACTGACTAGGAAAGGGAAAGAAGCTGAATCCTGCAAGTTTTTATAAATAATGGGGCAGAGTCTAAAGGTCCACGCAATCCCCAGGGTTGTACCTGGTGGGTTTGGCAATGTTCTGGTGGGGAAGGAGGGTGGAGACCTGGGAGTGAGCAGTGTAGTCTGAGGATCCCCTGGGTGCATGGGGAGAAGACCCCCCCTGCTTGGAGTGGATTTGGGAGTGGGGTCATGGCCTCTCTGGCAGTACCAGCATGCTGCTCTGTTCCCTAGCACAGGAACAAAGACCCTCACTGAGGGCAGCAAACTTTGGTGCCAGCATTTAGCTGAACTTTACCATAAACTCCCTGCTGTGCTATTGTGCAACCAATTTCTGGGACAAGATAGCACTGGCTGCAGTGCCACAAGATCCTTCCCCAGAGGATCAGCACAGATCCGCAGTATGAAGATCTCTAAAATTTGGAGTTTTGAAATCTAGCCACAGGCCTGAGATAAAACACAAGAGTGTGCTGTGTTGCCTGCCATGAAGACAGCTTAGAGACAGGAAGGGTGAAGGCAGAGAACTGGCAAAAGCTGAGGACACAAGAGAGGTGATCATTTGCTCTTCTGTGAGGACTTCCTGAAGAGCAGTGGGTGCAAGATCCCCACTCTGGGGACGGGAGAGTGAGGGGAAGCCATTCCCCTACCCCATCAGCACTGACTGATTTCAGTGAGCAAAATAGCACCACCCAGTGGAGGTTGGATCCGCTTACATCAAGCCCCACCCCCCTGAACCTTGTAGGTGCATCTCCACTAGGGCAAGTCCACCTGAGAATCAGAGCAGCAGGCCTTTCTCCCAGAAGACCAGCATAACCCCACCCCCTCACATGTACCAAGTCTACTGATCATAGAGTGCTACAAAGCTTCAGCTCTAGGGGAAATAGGATCTAGCTTCCTCCCCCCTTTTTTTTAACCTCTTCTTAATATAGCCATTACTCTCAGGAGCAAGAATACAACCAGCTTTCCTAATAATCACACACACACACATACACACACACACATACACACATACAAAAGCGACCCAGAAATAGTGACAAGATGGAGGAATTCATCCCCAAAGAAAGAAAGAACAGGGAGAATTCATGACCCGAGATTTAATCAATACAGATATAAATAAGAGTTGAACCAGAATATAAAACAATAATCACAAAGATACTAGCTGGGTTTCAGAAAGGCATTGAAGGCACTAGAGAATTCCTTACTGCAGAGGTAAAAGAACTAAAAGCTATTAAGACCAAAATTTTTAAAAATGCTATAACTGAGGGGTGCCTGGGTGGCTCAGTGGGTTAAAGCCTCTGCTTTTGGCTCAGGTCATGATCTCAGGGTCCTGGGATCAAGCCCCGCATCGGGCTCCCTGCTCAGCGGGGAGCCTGCTTCCTCCTCTCTCTGCCTGCCTCTCTGCCTACTTGTGATCTCTCTCTCTCTGTCAAATAAATAAATAAAATATTAAAATAAAATAAAATATTTTAAAAAATGCTATAACTGAGATGCAAAACCAAATGGATGCCATGACAATGAGGATGGACAAAGAATCAGCGATATAGAAGACAAAATTGTGGAAAATAACAAAGCTGTAAAAAAAGGAAAGAAAGAAATTAGATCATAGATGTAGACTTAGGGAACTCAAGTGACTCCTTAAAGCATAATAACATTCATATCATAGAAGTCCCAGAAGAAGGGGCACCTGGGTGGCTCAGTGGGTTAAACCTTCTGCCTTCGGCTCAGGTCATGATCTCAGGGTCCTGGGATCGAGCCCCGCATCGGGCTCTCTGCACAGCAGGGAGACTGCTTCCCCTTCTCTCTGCCTGCCTTTCTGCCTACTTGTAATCTCTCTCTCTCTCTCTCTCTCTCTGTCAAATAAATAAATAAAATCTTTAAAAAAAAAAAGAAGTCTCAGAAGAAGAGAAAGAAAAAGGAACAGAGGTTTATCTGAGCAAATTATAGCTGAACAGTTCCCTAATATAACTAGGGAAGGAAACAGATGTCAAAATCCAAGGATCACAGAGAACTCCCATTAAATCAACAAAAACTGGCCATCACCAAGACATGTCATAGTCAAATCCACAAAATACAAAGACAAGAAACAAACCCTGAAAAGCAGAAGGGAAAAGAATCCTTAACCTACAAGGGAAGATAGATCATGTTTGCAGCAGACTTGTCCACAGAAACTTGACAGCCCAGAAGACAGTGGCATGATATATTTAATGTGCTGAATGGGAAAAATATGCAGCCAAGAATACTTTATCCAGTGAGGCTGTCATTCAGAATAGAAGGAAAGATAAAGAGTTTCCAGGACAAACAAAAACTAAAGGAGTTCGTAAACCAACCCTGCAAGAAATACTAAAGGGGACTCTTTGAATGAAGTGGGGAAAGACCAAAAGCAACAAAGAGTAGAAAGGAACAGAGAACATCACCAGAAACACCAATTGTATAGGTATTTAATAGGCATTAAATTAATCTTTTAATAATCGTTCTGAATGCAAATAGACTAAATGCTCCAATTAAGACTTAGGGTATCAGAATGGATAAAAAAATAAGACCCACTTATATACTGCCTACAAGAGACTCAATTTAGATCTAAAGGCATCTGCAGAATGAAAATGAGGGGATGGAAAACCATCTAGCATGCTAACGGATGCCAAAAGAAAGCTGGAGTAGCCATATTTATACCAGACAAACTAGATTTTTTTTAAAAAGCTTTAAAAAAAACTGTATGATCCTTTCAATTAATGCAGAGAAAGCATTTGACAAAATACATCATCCGTTCTTGATAAAAAACCTCAACAAGTAGGTGCAGAGGGAACACAGCTTAACATCATTAAAGTCATATGCAAAAGACCTACAGCTGAATGGGGAAAAATGGGGAAAAACTGAGAGAGACTCTTCAAAGAAGAGTTAATTAACTATCTAATAATTTTTTACCATTATTATTTAATACCGTCCTGGAAGTCTTAGCCTCAGCAATCAGACGACAAAAAGAAATAAAAGGCATCTAAATTGGCAAGGAAGAAGTCAAATTTTCACTATTTGGAGACAACATGATACTCTATAGAAAAACCAAAAGACTCCACACACACACACACACACACACACACACACACACACACACACAAGCCAGAAATAATATATGAATTCAGCAAAGTCCAGGATATAAAATCAATGTATGGAAATCTGTTGCATTTCTATACACTAATAATGAAGTAGCAGAAAAAGGAAATCAAGGAATCAATTCCATTTACAATTGCACCCAAAACAATAATATATCTAGAAGTAAACCTAACTGAAGAGGTAAAAGATCTGTACTCTGAAAACTACAGAACATTTATGAAATAAATTAAAGAGGACACAAAGAAATGGGGGGAAATTCCATGCTCATGGATTAGAAGAACAAACATTGTTAAAATGTCTACACTAAAACAGTGGAAAGAGACAAGATGCCCATCAGCAGACGAATGGATAAAGCAGATGTGGTCCATATATACAATGGAATATTGCTCAGCCATCAGAAAGGATGAATACCTAACTTTTGCACCAACATGGATGGGACTGGAGGTGATTATGCTAGGTGAAATGAGTCAAGCAGAGAAAGTCAATTATCATATGGTTTCACTTATTTGAGGAATATAAAGAATAGCATGGACAACACTAGGAGAAGGAAGGGAAAAATGGAGGGGGAAAATTGGGGCTAGTCTCTAAAATCTATAAGGAAGTTGTCAAAATCAATACCCCAAAAACAAATAATCCAGTTAAAAAATGGGCAGAAGGCATGAACAGACATTTCTCCAAAGAAGACAAATGAAAAGATGCTCAACATCACACATCATCAGGGAAATACAGATCAAAACCACAGTGAGACACTACCTCATACTTGTCAGAATGGCTAAAGTTAACAACACAGGAAACAACAGATATTGCCAAGGATATGGAGAAAGGGGAACTCTTACACTGCTGGTGGGAATGAAAACTGGTGTAGCCACTCTGGAAAACAGTATGGAGATTCCTCAAAAGTTAAAAAATAGAACTACCCTATGATCCAGCAATTGCACTACTAGGTATTTACCCAAAGGATACAAATATACAGATTCAAAGGAATACGTACACACTGATGTATATAGCAGCATTAGCAACGATAGCCAAACTATGGAAAGAACTCAAGTGTCCATCAACTGATGAATGGATAAAGATGAAGTTGTATAGATATACAATGGAATATTACTCAGCCATCAAAAAGAACAAAATCTTGCCATTTGCAGCGACGTGGATGGAGCTAGAGTGTATTATGCTGAGCAAAAAAAAAAAAATCAGTCACATAAATAAAATACCATATGATTTCACTCATATGTGGAATTCAGGAAACAAAATAAGTGACCATGTAGGAAGGGGGGGAAAAGAGGAGAGGGGAGGCCAACTATCAGAGACTCTTAACAATAGAGAACAGTCTGAGGGTTGATGGAGGGAGGTGGCTGGAGGAAGGGCTAAATGGGTGATGGGCATTAAGGAGGGCATTTGTTATGATGAGCATTGGGGGTTATATGTAAGTGAGGAATCACTAAATTCTACTCCTGAAACCAATATTACACTACAGGTTAACTAACTAGAAATGAAATAAAAATTTGGAAGGAAAAAAAAGAGAGAACAAAAAAGAGTTTTAGGGGGGAGGAAGGTTTAAAAAATACCATTTAAGTTTTAGTATCTATTTTTCATGTGCTTAGAAGAGAACTCAACCTGATTCCAAATCCTGTTTTTAATCTTAAAAAAAAGTGTTGAGAAGTCAGATTCTTCTTCCAAATTTCATATGGAGGCTCATGCTTTAGTGATATAAATATAAATGCCTGTAAATATGGCTGGAACAGGTGCTTTGAGGTATTTTAGATAAAATGTGGCTTCTGTGCCTGGTGGAAGCAAACCAAATGCAGATTAGACTGCACCTTCACTGCACTCTTTTCTCTTCCCATATCATTTTTTTGTTAGATGTTTGAATGCACCTTTCATTATACTAGATTCTGAACATCGAGCCAAGATGGTATGGTCTGTTTTTCTGGGAGTATGTGTAATGTTAAAAAAGAGAAAAAATAGGGTCCAGGTTCAGACAGCTTGGGTTCAAATCCTGGATCAGCCAGACACTGAGTTGTGTGACCTTGAAGCAAATTTCTTAACTATTTAGATTCTCAGTTGTGAAGTTAGATAATACTGGCACCTATTTCCTGGGGTTGTTATGAATAATTAATAGATTAAAAAACATTTTGAATAGTTCCAAGGACATAGTAAGCATTCAATAGCTGTTTATTATTGCTAAAATATCTATTTGAGGTTTTTAAGGTGTATATTTTATGATATAGCATAAGAAGATGAAACATTGTTAGAAAATGAATCAATGTAATTTACCTATCTTGAACTCAAAAAGAAAAATCATATGATCATCTGTGTAGGCAAAATCCAACATCCATTTTCTTAGCAAACTAGGGAACTTCCTCAACCTTATAAAGGGTATCCATGAAAAATTGACAGCTAACATCATACTTATCTGTGACAGATTGAATGCATTACCTCCTAAGATCAGGAGCCAGGCATGATCAACACTTATTTTCAACATTGTACTAGTAGTTCTAGAAAGGAAGAAGTAAAATAGTTCTTATTTTCAAACATAATGATTGTCTTTGTATAAAATCCAATATAATGTATACAAAAACCACTAAAACAAGGTTGTAGGATACAAGCTCAATATACAAAAGCAATAGTATGAAACCAGTGTGTATAATACCGTAATGGTGGATAAAATGTCATTCATTATATGTTTGTTAAAACCCGTGGAATATACCACACAAAGAATGACTCCTCTGAACCATAAGGTATAGACTTTATTTAATAATAATGTATAAAAATTGGTTCAACAGTTGTAACAAATGTACCACACTAACTCATGTGACACAAATAATGTGGGAAATGCGGGTGGAGAAGGTATGTGGGAACTCTCTTTACTTTACAAATCAATTTCCCTGTATAACTAACATTGCACTAAAAAGTCTATTAATTTTAAAAACTATCTTAAATAAATTTACAATTAAATAAATCATGTCTGTTCTCCCCAAATTGATTTCTAAATTCAGTGCCATCTCAGTCAAAATCCCAGCTGTTTGGTTTTGTTTTGGGGTTTTTTTGTTTGTTTGGGGTTGTTTTTTTTTTTGGTAGAAACTGACAAGTGAGTCTAAAATTCACATGGAAATGCAGAAGACCCATAATAGCCAAAACAGCCTTGAGAAAGAGAAGCAAATTTGGATAACTAACCCTACGTAATTTTTAAGACTCGTTATAACACCACAATATTCAAAATAGTTACTACTGAGGAGAGTGCAGATTGAAGCACCCTTTCAAAATATCATTTGGCAAATGACTGAAGTCTTTAACCCAACAACCCAGTTCTAGTGATTTCTACTAAAAAAAAAATAATACCCATCAAAGACACACAAGAACAAAGATAGTAAAATCATCATTATTCTTAGTGGCTAAAAACTAGAAAATAAACAGATATTTAACAATAGGAGACTACTTGAATAACTTATGGTACAAAAAGAAGTACGCATCCCAGCCATTAAAAATCATGTATTTAATGACATGGAGAAAAGTGTAGTATCTATAATTATGTGAATTTAGCAGGTCACAAAACAATAGGTTTCTGCTTTATTTAAAAATATGTTTATATATCTGAGAGACTATATAACAAAATACTCACAGTTCTTAGTGAAGAAATCACCAGTTTACAGATACCTGTTATTTTTCACACAAAAAGATGCAAATGCTTTTGTGATTTTAAAGGGGTTTTAAAGTTTAAAATTTTTGAAATTTTGTTAGAAAATATATTTATCAAAATTGTCATATTAAGGGTGAAAAAATGATGTCTCAAATTACATCTGACAAGTTAAATCCTGTTTCAAACTGAAGAAGGATCAACTCTAAATAACTGTAATAACTGTATAATAGATGTTTAAATCTTTGTTTTTCTCTTCCCATTCATTTCATTGTGTTTGCTTTGCATTTTGTAGTCAGCCTGTATCTGCTTTTGTTTTATATTTTTAAATAAAATCTGTACATGTTTTTATAGAAAATTTGAAAACACAGGAAAGTATTCAAAAGAAAATAACAAATTATCTATAATCACTCCTGATACATTCTTGTATTTCATTGTTTTTTTAAGGAACATATGAGTATGATTCTTAGTCCCTGGTCTGTATCAGTGGAAAATGGTGTTCATATCCAATTACGGAATCAATCCCATGAGCCACCATAGCCTCATGTATTAAGTTATGAAACTGTTCATCCTTTTCTATAAGGTGGGATGGATATTTACTTATTTGTTTTGAAATTTCTTTCATTAATTTTCTTCCAAATATAAAAGTATATTCATTATTTTGTAAAATATAGAACACTGTAAAGAAGAAAATAAAAATCAACAGTAATTCTACCTTAAAGAGATGATCACAGAAAACTTCCAGAGTTTTATTCTACGTAAATATCTGTTACATAAACACTTTAATAAAACTAGGATCTCACTGCCTTCAGCTCAAGTCATGACCCGGGACTCCTGGGATCAGCCCCAGGAAGGGCTCTCTGCTCAGCAGGGATCCTGCTTCTCCCTTTCCCTCTGCCCCCTACCCCCCTACCCGGCCACCCTGCCCCCGCTCATCCTTGCTCTCTCATGCACTCTCTCTCTCTCAAATAAATTAATATTTAAAAAATAAAAACTAGGATCTCAGCATATATTATTTGGATTTTGCTTTCTTCACTTAACATTTCCTCATTATAATTTCTCCTACCTTTTAATGGCTGCATTGTATTTATCTGTATGAATATACCATAAGTTATTTAGTCAATCCCTGATCGTTGGAAATGGACAGGGTTATTTTTCAATTTTTTTTTTTATTTTGTATTTCTTTCTTTCTTTCTTTCCTTTTTACAGGGCAAGCCCACTGTTTACTGAGATGTGGAACATGGAAGCAAGCACTGTAGAGACCATCAGTTCACAAATATTTTTGTGCTCTACACACATTATTAATGGCAGGGGTTTTGGTTTTTTGTTTTGTTTGGGTTTGGTTTGGTTGGGTTTGGTTTTTAGGTTTTTGTCTTTTGGCAGGTGGAGAGCAATGGATTGTAGAAGAAGCTAGGAGAGGTAGAAATGGGGTAGTGTGCTCCATCTAGCTCCGGGAGAACCACGGTAGTTGCTTTGGGGAGGGATTCCCTGGACCCCCGCCCCCCAGACCCCGCGTCTGTCCCCTGCAGTCCCTACTGTCCGCTGAGCTGCACTGCACCCCTGTGGCGAAGCCGCGGCACTGCAGCACAGAAGCGCCCAATCCTAGTGGTTTTAAGGGGGCCGTTTGGATTCATTTCTGAGCTTATTTTTAAAATCCAATTTAAAACTGCAGTTGTTCTGTTCAACTCACAAAGAGAACATTCCCAAGCTGAAAATGATAGAATGTGTGGGATTTGGGTCTGTAATAAGCACTTGTTTAGAGCCCTGAGCACTTGACTAAAAATAAACTTAGCACTTACCTCCCCAGGACCTTTTCTCCAACTTCCATCCTGCTCACCCTGCCCCTAGGCATTATCCTCTAGCCATAATGAACTACTGTCCAATCTCCAAATATGCCAGGCTTCCTTTTGCTTCCTGGACTTAGACATACCAAGAAAACCCCAAATCCCTCTCTCGACCTGATGTCTAAATCTCCCCTTAAATTGTAGACTCCTTTTGATTCCCTATGACAGGACTGATTGATGATTGGTAGCTGGAGCCCGCCAGCTCTGAACAGTAATTCCTCCCCTACTGGCATTGAGGGTGTTCGAGCACACAGAAGACCAACATGGATAGTACTGTATATCCTCTCCACTCAGTTCCACCATGTTCAATTCTACTAATATTAATGGTATGCCTACTCTGTCCAAGAATCCTCACTGGTAGCCTGGGTGGAGAAAAGGTGGGGGAGGGTGGGAAGATAAGGGATGAGGAACTGAATCTACTGCTATTAACTTTGGTGGTGTATTATTCCTTTCAACCACTTACTGCATGGACAAAGCTTGAGATGTTGGACCTCACTTGAAAGGTTAAGCTCAGATGTATGTATTTTAAAAGCATTTTTTGGCCTCCCCCATGATTCGGATTGTGTGTAGCTAGCGTTGAGAAACTTTGCTTCAGAGTATCTGTACCAAACTTCTGAGTCTTAAAGTCTTAAACAGTGAGAAATAATGGTGAGAATTTCAAGTAAGTTTATGGAACACTATTTGAGGACAGAAATAATTTTAGAGATCTGCTGGTTTTGCCTGCTCAATATCCATTCTTCTGCTTCTAGGAGCACTTTGATTTTCCTTTGGAGAACCACCCCTTCCCTACTCCAAATTCTTGCAGCTGAGGTAGGGGTGATTTTCATCCAGTCCCCCATCCCACGCCCACCCCCAAGACACACACACACACACACACACACACGTGGTATCGGCATACACAGCCCCTCCAAGCTCTGAACTTGCTCTTTTTCAGCTTAGATCTAATTTAGACTCATTCATATCTGAACATTTAGACTGCACTTCAACCCTTGGACTTTTCAATTATTGAGCCAACGAATTCCCTGCCACTATTTTTTCCCTAGATGACTTTGAAGCGAGTTTTGTCATTTGCTACCAAAGCATTTCTAACTGATACAAATTTGTGAGACTTTTAAATGAGATAAGCAACTTTATACTTATAGAAAATCTACTTATAGAAAGAGGATACATCAATTTATGTGTCCCGATATGGTTTTCTTTTTTCTTTTCTTTTCTTTTCTTGTTCTATGATAAGATTTCTTTCATTGTTCTCAGCAGAGGTTAAGTTTATTAAACATGAAAAGCCCATTTATTTTGTTTAGGTAAGGCCTGCTCAATGTACAGGCGTACTTTGGAGATATAGGGTGTTCTGTTCCAAACCACTGCAATAAAGTGAATATCACAATAAAACAAGTCAAATGCTTTTTTTGGTTTCCCAGTGCACATAGAAGTTATGTTTACACTATACCATAGTCTATTAAGTGTGCCATAGCATAATGTCTAAAAAAATGAGGTACATACTTTAATTTGAAAATATTTGATTGCTAAAATATGCTAACCAGGGCACCTGGGTGGCTCAGTGGGTTAAAAAGCCTCTGCCTTCGGCTCAGGTCATGATCCCAGGGTCCTGGGATCGAGGCCCGCATTGGGGAGGTCTCTGCTCAGCGGGGAGCCTGCTTCCTCCTCTCTCTCTGCCTGTCTCTCTGCCTACTTGTGATCTGATCTCTCTCTCTGTGTGTAAAATAAATAAATAAAATCTTTCAAAATAAATAAATAAATAAATAATAAAATATGCTAACCACCATTTGAGCTTTCAGCAAGTCATCATCTTTTTGCTGGTGGAGGATCTGGCCTTGATGTTAATGGCTGCTTCCCAGTGCGGTGGTTGAAGGTCACGGTATCTGGGGCAATTTCTTAAAATAAGACAACAATGAAGTCACACCAATTGACTGTTCCTTTCACGAATTATATCTCTGTAGCATCAAACTGTTTGATAGCATTTTACCCACAGTAGAACTTCTTTCAAAATTGGAGTCAATTCTCTCAAACCCTGCCCTTGCTTTATCAACTAAGTTTATATAATATTATAAATCCTTTGTTGTCCTTTCAATAATCTTCACAGCATGTTCGCCAGGGATAGATTCCATCTCAAGAAACCACTTTCTTTGCTCATCCATAAGAAGCGACTCTTTTTTTTTTTTTTTAAAGATTTTATTTATTTATTTGACACAGAGAGAGAGATTACAAGTAGGCAGAGAGGTAGGCAGAGAGACAGGGAGAGGAGGAAGCAGGCTCCCTGCTGAGCAGAGAGCCCGATGCGGGCCTCGATCCCAGGACGCTGAGATCATGACCTGAGCCGAAAGCAGAGGCTTTAACCCACTGAGCCACCCAGGCGCCCAAGAAGCGACTCTTCATCTGTTAAATTTTACCATGAGACTATAGGAATTCTGTCCCACCTTCAGGCTTCACTTCTAACTCTAGTTCTCTTGCCCACCGCATCTGTGGTTACTTCCTCCACTGAAATATCGAACCCCTCAAAGTTATCCATGAGGTCTGGAATCAACTTCTTCCAAACTCCTGTTTTAGGTTGCTATTCTGACTTCTTCCCATGAATTCCGGATGTTCTTAAGGGCATGTAGAATGCTGAATCCTTTTAAAAGGTTTTCAATTTGCTTTGCTCAGATCCATCAGAGGAATTACTATCTATGGCTGCTATAGCCTTATGCAATGTATTTCTTAAATAATAATACTTATAAGTCAAAATTACTCCTTGATCCATGAGCCATAGAATGGATGTTGTGTTAGCAGGCATAAAACATTAATCTTGTCCATCTCCATCAGAGGTCTTGGGTGACCGGGTACATTGTCAGTGACCAGTAATATTTTGAAAGAAACCTTCTTCTGCCAGCAGTACAGCTCAACAGTGGCCTTAAAATATTCATGTTGTAAACAGATGTGCTGTCATCCAGGCTTTGTTGATTCTTTTATAAAGCACAGGCAGAACAGATTTACCATAATTCTTAAGGGCTCCCAGATTTGGGAAATGGTAAATGAACATTGGCTTCAACTTAAAGTCACCAGCTGCATTAGTCCCTAACAAGAGAGTCAGTCTGTCCTTTGAAGCTTTGAAGCTAGGCACTGACTTCTCCTCTCTAACTATGCAAGTCTTAGATGGCATCTTCCAATAGAAGTCTGTTTCATCTCTGTTGAAAATCTGTTGTTCAATGTAGCCGCCTTCATGAATGATCTTAGCTGGGTCTTCTGGAGAACTTGCTGCGGCTTCTCTATCAGCACGTGCTGCTTCTTCCTGCACTTTGATGTTAGGGAGATGGCTTCTTTCCTTAATCCTCATCACCCAACCTCTGCTGGCTTCCAACTTTTTTCTATAGCTTCCTGACCTCTCGGTCTTCACAGTATTGAGGAGACTCAGGGCCTTGCTCTGGATTAGGCTTTGGCTTAAGGGAATGTTGTGGCTGGTTTGATCTTCTATCTAGACCACTACAACTTTCTCCATATCAGCAATGAGACTGTTTGACTTTCTTATCATTCCTGTGTTCACTGGAGTAGCACTTTTCATCTCCTTTAAGAACTTTTCCTTTGACTTCACAGCTTGACTAATTGGTTGGCATAAGAGGCCTAGCTTTCAGTCTATCTCAGCTTTTGACATGCCTTTCTCACTAAGCTTAATCATTTCTAGCCTTTGACTGAAAATTAAAGTTATGCAACTCCTCCTTCTCAGTTGAAAACTTGGAGGCCATATTGTAAGACTATTAATTGGCCTAACTGCCATACTGTTGTGTGTCAGGGAATACGGAGGCCTGAGGAGAGGAAGAGATGGGGGAACTGTCAGTCAGTGGAACAGCCAGAATACACCCATTTATTAAGCTCACCATTGTACTTGAGTGCAGTTTGTGGCACCCCCCAACAATTGCAATAGTAACATCAAAGATCACTGATCATAGATCACCATAATAAACATAATTATGATGAAAACATTTGAAATATTCTAAGAATTACCAAAATGGGACATAGAAACACAAAGTGAGCAAACACTGTTAGAAAAATGGTGCCAGTAGACTTGAGCAATGCAGGATTGCCGCAAACCTTCAATTTGTAAAAACTGCACTATCCACGAAGCACGGGAAAATGAAGTGCAATGAGACAAGTATGCCTGTATTTGTTTCTGGGGTGAGTCTTTCAAAGCTACCCACACAAATAAAATGGAGATAACAAGACTTATTTTACAGAGCTGTTCAAGGTAAAATGAAACCACAAAGGTGAAATCTCTTTATGCATATAAATGTTGGGTACCATTAGTCTGGTATCATCATTATGTTCATCATCTTTCATTTTCTGCCAGCCAAGTCCCCAGGCAGTTATTTATTGTTAAAAGTATTGATAGCTGTACAAATGCATACTGTAATTGTGCAAGTTAATGATAAAAACAAGAAATTTGACTCTTTTTAAGCTATAATCATCCCAGGAATATTGTAAGAGATCAGTTGCAATAGTGTATTTGAAAGTACTTTGAAAACCCAAGTGCTATGTGACTATAATGCACTGTTATCTCAGCCTAATGGGTCACTGAGTCTTAGATATTGTTCATTCACATGTATGTTTTGTTTCAGAGCTTATAAATATCTGATCAATTTTATTTAATTTTTTAAAAGATTGCATTTATTTATTTGGGAGAGAAAGAGAGCACAAGAGGGGCAAAGGGAGAGGGAGAAACAGAGTCCCCCCTGAGCAGGGAGCCCAACACAGGGCTCCATCCTAGGACCCTGAAATCACAACCTGAGCCAAAGTCAGATGCTTAACAGACTGAGCCACCCAGGCGCCATTTATTTAATTATAGAACAAAAAACCCACAGCCTGTTTTGTAGAGTGCAATCTTTTACAATGAAGGGCTTTATCTTGCTTTTCATTCTCTTTGGCCTCTTGGTGGCATTTAACCACCCTGGCAACCCACTCCTTCAAATTCTTTCCTCCCTTTGAGTCAGTGACACTACATTTCCCTGCTTCTTCTTGACCTTTTCAGCTACTTTTGATTCCCCTCTCCTTCCTTCCAACTCCTAACTCTGAGGATGACGTGCCCAAGACTCTGATCCCCACCCCCTCTGTCTCTGCCTCTGTCTCTCTCTCTCCAGGTCTTGTAGAACTCATTCATTCTTACCTACCTTGCATCAGTCCATAGGTCCATATTCCTACTTTTTATTTCAACATATACATGCTGACACTACCTCACGTTCAATATCTTTAAAAATTTATAATCTCTGGGCACCTGGGTGGCTCAGTCGGTTAAGTGGCTGCCTTCGGCTCAGGTCATAATCCCAGGGTCCTGGGATCGAGTCCCACATCGGGCTCCCTGCTCTGCAGAGAGCTAAGCAGGCTCTCCCTCTCCCTCTGCCTGCCGCTCTGCCTACTTGTGATCTCTCTCCCTCCGTCAAATAAATAAAATCTTTAAAAAAATTTATAATCTCCACTATTCCAATTTAGCTGCCTTTGCAAATGCCCTATTTCAGTTGATGGCACTGCCATTGTTCCTATGACCCTGCCTTCCCTATTGCTTCCCTCTGTTTCAGACCTGTTTTCCAAGCTCCAAGTACTTTAGTGCCTTCCAGACTCACTTTTCTCTGCTCTCTTGAAGACTGCCACACTAGCCCAGGACTTCATCATCTCCCTACTCATCTTTATAGCTAGTCTGTCTGTCTGTCTGTCTGTCTGTCTCTCTCTCTCTCTCTCTCTTTAAAATAGGCTCCACACTCAGTGTGGAGCCTAATATGAGTCCTGAACACACAACCCCAAGACCAAGTCCTGAGCTGAGATGAAGAGTGGGATGCTCAACCGACTGAGCCACCCAGGCCCCCCAAACCTGGTCTCTTTGACTCTAGACTCTCCCCATTCCTATTCTGTCCCCAACTGCAACTAAATCAACTCCTTAAAATGCTTTTGTGTGAGTTCTATCAAGCAAGAACTGTGCCCTGGGCACTTGGTGCCCCAGTATCTGACACCACGCCCAGCACGTGTTATGGTTCTTGACTGTGTCATCCCTTGTTCAGGGGAGTTGTTTCAGTGTGTGTGTGTGTGTGTGTGTGTGTGTGTGAGAGAGAGAGAGAGAGAGAGAGAGAGAGAGAGAGAGAGAGAGAGAGAGAGAGAAAGAGACATCACTTCAGTCTCCTTAGCTTAACTAGTTTTCTATAATATGAATTATTCATCCAATCTTATTTCTAATTGCTTTACAGAGTAAACCATTCATTTACTCAAGCCAATTGTTTTTCCTTTTATAAACTTACAGCACACTGATAATTAAAACTAAACTATTTAGCAATCATTAATTCTCTACTATCAATGTAATTTATCTCCCTAACTAGATTATAATCCTGAAAGCCTGCAACTCTATTAACTGGCTTCTAGAAAATAGTGTTTTGATCTACTCCCTTTACCATAAATACTACCTCTGACCCACTCAAGTAAAAAAATCTGTTATTTCTCATTTATGTATTTATAATTACTTTTATATTTATAGATCTATAACATATATTTATGTATCTCATGGCACCTCACACGATGCTGAGTGCCAGTAGTTATTTGTTAAATATTTGCTGGTTGCTACACATAGGACTGAGCAGCATTCCACTTTGATTCACTGCTTGGCCTGGAAACCCAACACAAAATAGCATCTTGGTGGCCTGACATTATTACCCTTCTCTGAAGATGTAAGAGTTTAACCTGGCACAAACTGAGTCTTTTGATACTGGGACAGTAGGGCCCCAAGTACTTATTTTAGCTAAAAGAAAAAGGAGAAGGAGGGAGGAAGAAGGAGAAGAAGAAGGGAAACAATGACAGCAGCAGTTGAAAACATGGCTACAACAAACTGTAGGACTTAAAATGGGAGACAGCCTCTGAGCTGATGCAATGTAATAGGGGAAAAAAGGAGGGGGGGCAGGTGGTGGAGTAGAACAAGAGAATTTCACCAGTCCAGTCTTGTCATTTCTGATTTTTTTCTTTTTCTTTCTTTCTTTCTTCCTTTTTTTCTCACAACAGGAATGACCAAATGATCACCTGGGAGCCCAGAAGAATTAATGGACCTCTTTTGAATTCCTATTTCAAAGCAAGGGAGTTGTTTTGTGTACTTGGTAGAATCTAATGCATTGTGTTGATGCAGGAAGGAGCCTCAGAAATGGAGTCTTGAAGGCTGTATAATTCTGCATGTATTTGAATAATTAAAACTTATGTGCCCCTCCCCCAGCCATCCTTTTATTCTTAGCACACTGCAGACATTAATGACATGAAGCAGTAGTGCTCTCGCACACTTTCTGAAACAATTGGGCTAATTGTGAACTTGCCAACTCCTAACAAAAATGCTAGTGTGCATTGCTCCGCAGTTGTGCCCAGCTCTACCAAGAGATAGCAACACTTTTGTCTCCAGTAGCCAAGGCTCACAGATGGGTCACTCGGCTGAGGCAGAACTGGCCTATGCTCTTGGCAGATGGATTGGAAAGTTGGCCGACTTGCTCAGAAACCCGATGTCCTGATCATCTCCAGCCTCCTAGACAGACTCTTCTGACACACAGTTCAACCTCACCACCTCCCCTCCCCATCAGCATTTTCCTTGGAAAAGTTTTTTACTGCATAGCTCACTTTCACTCGGTTTGAGGACTGTACATTTACATGTCATACAGATTTATATTTAAAAATCGGTATATGTTTGTTACATATGTTACATATAAATCCTTTTTATATATTTGTTTTATATAAATACGATAGACAGAGAGAAAGAGAGAGAGAGAGAAAGGGTGGGGGAGGAGGAAGTATTTCTCAACCTCAACATTTCAGGCTTGTTAATTCTTTGTTGTGAGAGCCTGTCCTATCCTGACACCCAAAAATGTCTCCAGACATTGCCAAATGTTCCCTAGTGGGAAAAATTGTCTCTGGTTGAGAAGCACTGATGTGGAGTAGTGTTGAGTGAATTGTTTGAATTAAGGTCTTGGTGTTCTGTACATACATAGGTACAATCCACTACAAAGTACAACTGTACAAAAATTGATTAGAACTGAAATATTTCCAACAGAGACTCATTTTTATTTCAAGAAATATAAAATACAACATAATTAAAGTATTAAAAAGTTGAATGGATCCTTAAATTTTGTTGTAATTTGTACTTCTTAGTCAAGTATATTTGATATACTAGGCTTTTATTCAAAACATCTGAAGGAAGAAAAATGTTTCCATAGGTTGCCTACCTCTCCTAGTCTGCCATACTGGAATTTTTTACTGCATACCTAGATCCTTGAAAGCATTTTTAAATGAGGTATCTCATGCAGCATGATATCATGTACATAAGTGTTTGCTTTCAAAAACTTTTAATAATTATTATTATCTTGTTTAATCCACATAACCACCCCTGGATATATGTCTTTCTGATCTCAAGTCCTATGTTTTAACCATTTGTTTTTACTCCTGTAATAAGAAAATCAAAGCCAGGAGAATAAATAAATTATCCAAAATCCCAGAGGGATTGCTTTGGTGACCCCACTGTGGTTTTTGCAAAGGGGTGATAGCAGCTGTGAAGTGAAGTCACCTCTCACTTGGGGTTAAATCTTGCCCACTGTGGCTTTGGGAATGTCACCCCCTCACTGCTCCTTCAAGGAACTCTTTCTTTAAGTGCTTTCTGGGAGTTAGAAAACCTGCATTTGGCCCACACCAGAAATAGGATGACTTCCAAATTAGACTTTGATCTATAAGGATGTGACACAGTGGGGTTACTGTGGGGATTGGAAATAGGGGAGGATCTTGAACAGATGTCAGAGAAGCTGGAAATAGTGGGATCACAGGGTAGGCAAAGGGGGATTAGGATTGGAAGGTGAGATAGGAGGGGAGTAAGGCTGGAGGAGGTAAAGATGCACAGCCTAAACTGGGCAGAGTTAGGCATGCTTCTAGGCCAAGGAGACAAGGGGAGGTGTGTTCTCCAATCCTGGAGATGTTAGTTAGATTTACGCCATTGTTACAAAGGATCCGTATTAGTTCATTAGGGCTACCATAAAAAAGGACCCCAGCCTAGTTGGCTAAAACAACAAATTTATTGTCTCACAGTCCTGGAGACTAGAAATCTGAAACCAAGGTGTTAGCAGAGTTGCTTCTCTCTCTAGACTGTGGGGAAGAATCTGTTCCATATTTGTCCCCTAGTTTCTGGTGGGTGTTGGGAACTTCCAAGTTCCTTCACATAGAGAACCATCACCCTGATCTCTGCTTCCAACTTCACATGGTGGTCTCCCTGTGTCAATGTTTGTCTCCAGATTTGGTCTAATGATCTTGTTAACTTGATTACATCTGTAAAGACCCGCTCTCAAATAAGGTCACATTCTGAGGTACTGGGGGTTAGGACTTCAACATAGCATTTTATTTATTTATTTATTTATTTATTTATTTATTTGGATTTTATTTATTTGACACAGAGAGAGAGATCGATCACAAGTAGGCAGAGAGGCAGGCAGAGAGAGGAGAGAGGAGGAAGCAGGCTCCCTGCTGAGCAGAGAGCCCAATGCGGGCCTCGATCCCAGGACCCTGAGATCATGACCTGAGCTGAAAGCAGAGGCTTTAACCCACTGAGCCACCCAGGTGCCCAACATAAGCATTTTAGAGATACAATTCTAAGTAATGTTAGATGCTTACAAAAGAACAAAAACAGGATCTAAGTAATGTTGGATGCTTATGAATGAACAATTAAATCCAGCCCCCATTCCCTCTTCAGCCCTGACCCAGCAGGAGTGACACCAGTGCTCCCACTCCAAGTTCAGATACTGATGGGACTGCTACATTTTAGCAGCTGAGGAGTCATGACCAAGTCACCACCTTTTCTCCAGGGGAACAAACACAGATCTACTGTGGGTGACTTTAAAGCCTAAGTCTAGCCTTATGAATATTGAAATTTCTATTTCTGAGTTAAGGATGTAAAAGATCTCTTTCAGGAAAAACAGATATTAGAGATAAAAAGGAACACATTCTAAATTAAACATTTTGAAGAACTTAGATTATGGGCCAGTGACCCAGAAGTAATTAAGACATAATTAAGGTGCACTGTAGTGTAGGGACAGAATTAATTCATATGCATTAAAGTGGAACCCAATCATATATTTAAGCTTTTGGAGTTTAAATCAGGAAATCCTCAGAGTTCTAGCCAAAATCAAATGAACATCTACATGAGAATCTTTGCCTTTGCCTAGCAGCTGTTGTCTTTGTTCTGTGCTGTTCAACACTTTCTGGCAACAGCCCCAGGCCCCCTGACCCCATGAGAATCCACGTATCCCATGCTGGGTTGATCATGCCCAACCCACCACCCACTCCACTTGAGTGATAGGCCTGGATGCACGTATAAATCAAATAGTCATTCCAAGCTTCTACCTAGAATTCTCTACTGAAGCTTTGGGGAGGAAGCTCACTCTTGCCTGCTGGGTCACACGCAGGAAGGATATGAATTGGAAGCTGTCAGAAGCCATGTTCCCCACCAACAAGGTAAAAGGGAGAAGGGTAAATAGTGAGTCCTGGAAAACTTGAGACACATTATAACCACCAAGAACCTAGAGTTGTGCCTGGTTCTAGCTTTTCTTTTTATTTTAGTTTAAAAAAATTTTTTTTCAAGTGACAGCTTTACTGAGAGATAATTCAGATACCATAAAATTCACCCATTTAAAGCATACAGTTCAATGGTTTTTAATATATTCATGAGACTGTACAACTGGGGCCCCTGGGTGGCTCAGTCAGTTGAGTGTCCGTCTCTTGATTTCAGCTCAGGTCATGATCTCAGGGTGCTAGGATCGAGCCCTGCAATGGGCTCCCTGCTCAGCAGGCAGTCTTCTTGGGGATTCTCTTTCTCTCTCCCTTTGCCCCTTCCCAGCTTGTGTGCATGCACTCTCTCTCTCTCTCTAATAAATAAATAAATCTTAAAAGAAAGAAAAAAAAGACTGTACAAGTTTCACCAGTATCTAACTTTAGAACCCTTTTATCATTCCAAAAAGACACCTCATCCCCATTAACAATCATTGCCCATTTGCCCTCTCCCAGTCCTTGGCAACCACGAATTTTCTTTCTGTCTATGCGGACTTTTGCCTTTTCCAGACATTTTTTTAAATTAACATATAGTATATTATTTGTTTCAGGGGTACAGGTCTGTGATTCATCAGTCTTACACAATTCACAGCATTCACCATAGCCCATACCCTCCCCAGTGTCCCCAGCCACCCTATCCCTCCCCCTCCTCCAGCAGCCTTCAGTTTGTTTCCTGAGATTAAGAGTCTCTGAATGTTTGGCTCCCTTTCCGGTCCTATCTTGTTTCATTTTTCCCTCCCTTCCCCCCCCACCCCCTGCCCTGCCTCTCAAATTCCTCATATCAGAGAGATTATATGATAATTGTCTTTCTCAGATTGACTTATTTAGCTTAGCATAATACCCTCTAGTTCCATCCACGTCATTGCAAATGGCAAGATTTCATTTTCTGAATGGCTGCATAGTATTCCATTGTGTGTGTGTGTGTGTGTGTGTGTGTGTGTGTGTGTGTGTATCCCATCATATATCCCAACATCCCATCATATATCCCATCATCTTTATCCATTCATTTGTTGATGGACATCTAGACTCTTTCCATAGTTTGGCTATTGTGGACATTTCTGCTATAAATGTTCAGGTACACATGCCCCTTTGGATCACTACATTTGTATCTTTAGGGTAAATACCCAGTAGTGCAATTGCTGGGTCGTAGGGCAGCTCTATTTTCAATGTTTTGAGGAAACTCCATACTGTTTTCCAGAGTGGCTGCACCAGTTTACATTCCCACCAACAGTGTAGGAGGGTTCCCCTTTCTCCACATCCTTGCCAATACCTGTCATTTCCTGACTGGTTCATTTTAGCCATCCTAACTGGTGTGAGGTGGTATCTCACTGTGGTTTTGATTTATATTTCCCTGATGCCGAGTGATGTTGAACACTTTTTCATGTGTCTTTTGGCCATTTGGATGTCTTCTTTGCCGAAATGTCTGTTCATGTCTTCTGCCCATTTCTTGATTGGATTATTTGTTCTTTGGGTGTTGAGCTTGATAAGTTCTTTATAGATTTTGGATACTAGCCCTTTATCTGATATGTCATTTATAAATATCTTCTCACATTCTGTCAGTAAAGACAACTGACAGAATGGAACTAGAGACAAAACAAAACAGGTTTTGTTGACTGTTTCCTATGCTGTGCAAAAGCTTTTGATCTTGATTAAGTGCCAATAGTTCATTTTTTCCCTTGCTTCCTTTGCCTTTGGCAATGTTTCTAGTAAGAAGTTGCTGTGGCTGAGGTGGAAGAGGTTGCTGCCTGTGTCCTCTTCAAGGATTTTGATAGATTCCTGTCTCACATGGAGGTCTTTCATCCATTTTGAATCTATTTTTGTGTGTGGCATAAGGAAATGGTCCAGTTTCATCCTTCTTCATGTGGCTGTCCAATTTTCCCAACACCGTTTGTGAAAACATTGTCTTTTTTCCATTGGACATTCTTTCCTGCTTTGTTGAAGTTTAGTTGGCCATAGAGTTGAGGGTCCATTTCTGGGCTCTCTGTTCTGTTCCACTGATCTATGTGTCTGTTTTTGTGCCAGTACCATACTGTCTTGATGATTACGTTTTGTAATAGAGCTTGAAGTCTGGAATTGTGAGACCTCCAGCTTTGGTTTTCTTTTTCAACAATTCCTCTGGCTATTTGGGGTCTTTTCTGGTTCCATATAAGTTTTATTTGTTCCACTTCTTTGAAAAAAATCAATGGTGTTTTGATAGAGATTGCATTAAATGTGTAGATTGCTCTAGGTAGCATAGACATTTTCACAATATTTGTTTTTCCAATCCATGAGCATGGAATGTTTTTCCATTTCTTTGTGTATTCCTCAATTTCTTTCATGAATACTTTGTAGTTTTCTGGGTACAGATTCTTTGCCTCTTTGGTTAGGTTTATTCCTAGGTATCTTATGGATTTGGGTGCAATTGTAAATGGGATCAACTCCTTAATTTCTCTTTCTTCTGTCTTGTTGGTGTATAGAAATGCAACTGATTTCTGTGCATTGATTTTATATCCTGACACATTACTGAATTCCTGTATGAGTTCTGGCAATTTTGGAGTGGAGTTTTTGGGTTTTCCATGTAAAGTATAATATCTTCTGCAAAGAATGGGAGTTTGACTTCATCTTTGCTGATTCACATGTTTTTTATTTCTTTTTGTTGTCTGATTGCCGAGGCTAGGACTTCTGGTACTATGTTGAATAGCAGAGGTGATAGTAGACATCCCTGCCGTGTTCCTGACCTTAGGGGAAAAGCTCTCAGTTTTTCCCCATTCAGAATGATATTCGCTGTGGGTTTTTCATAGATGGTTTTGATGATATTAAGGTATGTACCATCTATCCTTACACATTGAAGAGTTTTGATCAAGAAAGGATTCTGGGGGCGCCTGGGTGGCTCAGTGGGTTGAGCCTCTGCCTTCGGCTCAGGTCATGATCTCAGGGTCTTGGGATCGAGCCCCACATCGGGCTCCCTGCTCATCGGGGAGCCTGCTTCCTCCTCTCTCTCTGCCTGCCTCTCTGCCTACTTGTGATCGCTCTCTCTCTGTCAAATAAATAAATAAAATCTTTAAAAAAAAAAAAGAAAGGATTTTGTACTTTGTCAAATGCTTTTTCAGCATCTACTGAGAGGATCATATGGTTCTTGTTCTTTCTTTTATTAAAGTATTGTATCACATTGATGTGTGAATTTTGAAACAACCTTGCAGCCCAGGAATAAATCCCACTTGGTCGTGGTGAATAATCCTTTTAATGTACTATTGGATCCTATTAGCTAGTATTTTGGTGAGAATTTTTGCATCGGTGTTCATCAGGGATATTGGTCTGTAATTCTCCTTTTTGGTGGGGTCTTTGTCTGGTTTGGGGATCAAGGTAATGCTGGCCTCATAAAATTAGTTTGGAAGTTTTCCTTCCATTTCCATTTTTTGGAACAGTTTCAGGAGAATAGGTATTAATTCTTTAAATGTTTGGGAAGCCATCTGGCCTTGGGCTCTTGTTTCTTGGTAGATTTTTGATTACTGCTTCAGTCTTCATACTGGTTATGAGTCTGTTCAGGATTTCTTTTTTTTTTTTTTTTAAGATTTTTATTTATTTATTTGACACAGAGAGAGAGATCAGATCACAAGTAGGCAGAGAGGCAGGCAGAGAGAAAGGAGGAAGCAGGCTCCCTGCTGAGCAGAGAGCCCAATGTGGGGCTTGATCCCAGGACCCTGAGACCATGACCTGAGCCAAAGGCAGAGGCTTAACCCACTGAGCCACCCAGGCGCAAATAAAAATTTGCTAGCACATATTTGTTCGTAGTATGTTCTTATAATTGTTTATATTTCTTTGGTGTTGGTTGTGATCTCTCCTCTTTCATTGATGATTTTTATTAACTTGGGTCCTTTCTCTTTTCTTTTTGATAAGTCTGGCCAGGGGTTTGTCAATCTTATTAATTCTTTCAAAGAACCAGCTCCTAGTTTCGTTGACCTGTTCTACTGTTCTTTTGGTTTCTATTTCATTGATTTCTGCTCTGATCTTTATTATTTCTCTTCTCTGCTGGGTTTAGGCTTTCTTTCCTGTTCTTTCTCCAGCTCCTTTAGGTGTAGGGTTAGGTTGTGTATTTGAGACATTTTTTATTTCTTGAGAAAGGCTTATATTGCTATATACTTTCCTCTCAGGACCGCCTTTGCTGTATCCAAAAGATTTTGAACAGTTGTGTTTTCATTTTCATTTGTTTCCATTAATTTTGTTAATTCTTCTTTAATTTCCTGGTTGGTCCATTCATTCTTTAGTAGAATGCACTTTAGCTTCCAGGTATTTGAGTTCTTTCCAATTTTCCTCTTGTGATTGAGTTCTTGTTTCAAAGCACTGTGGTCTGAAAATATGCAGGGAATGATCCCAATCTTTTGGTACTGGTTAATACTGGGATTTGTGACCCAGGATGTGATCTATTCTGGAGAATGTTCCATGTGCACTAGAGAAGAATGTGTATTCTGTTGTTTTGGGATGGAAAGTTCTGAATATATCTGTGATGTCCATCTGCTCTAGTGTGTCACTTAAAGTCTTTATTTCCTTGTTGATCTTTTCATTAGATGATCTGTCCATTTCAGTGAGGGGGGGTGTTAAAGTCCCCTACTATTATCATATTATTGTCAATGTGTTTCTTTGATTTTGTTATTAATTGGCTGCTCCCATGTAAAGGGCATAGATATTTAAAATTCTTTTTTTTTTTTTTAAAGATTTTATTTATTTATTTCACAGCGGGAGAGAGATCACAAGGAGGCAGAGAGGCAGGCAGAGAGAAAGGGGGAAGCAGGCTCCCTGCTGAGCAGAGAGCCCGATGCGGGCCTCGATCCCAGGACCCTGAGATCATGACCTGAGCCGAAAGCAGAGGCTTTAACCCACTGAGCCACCCAGGCGCCCGATATTTAAAATTCTTAGATATTCTTGCTGGACAGACCCTTTAAGTATGATATAGAGCCCTTCCTCATCTCTTATTACAGTCTTTGACTTAAAAGCTAATTTATCTGATATAAGGATTGCCATTCCAGCTTTCTTTTGATGTCCATTAGCATGGTAAATTGTTTTCCACCCCCTCACTTTAAATCTGGAGGTGTCTTTGGGTCTAAAGTGAGTCTCTCGCAGACAGCATATTGATAGGTCTTGTTTTTCTTATCAATTCTGATACCCTGTGTCTTTTTTTTTTTCAAGATCTTATTTATTTATTTGAGAGAGAGAGGTTGCAAGTAGGCAGAGAGGCAGGCAGAGAGAGGAGGAAGTAGGCTCCTTGCTGAGCAGGGAGCCTGATGCGGGCCTTGATCCCAGAACCCTGAGATCATGACCTGAGCCGAAGGCAGAGGCTTTAACCCACTGAGCCACCCAGGCGCCCACCCTGTGTCTTTTGATTGGGGCAGTTAGCCCATTTACATTCAGAGTAACTATTGAAAGATAGGAATTTAATGACATTGTATTGCCTGTAAGGTGACAGTTACTGTATATTGTCTCTGTTCTTTTCTGGTCTGTTATTTTTAGGCTCTCTCCTTGCTTAGAGGACCCCTTTCAATATTTCCTGTAGGGCTGGTTTGGTGTTCTCAAATTGTTTAGTTTTTGTTTGTCCTGGAAGCTTTTTATTTCTCCTTCTATTTTCAATGACAACCTAGCTGGATATAGTATTCTTGGCTGCATATTTTTCTCATTTAGTGCTCTGAATATATCATGCCAGTCCTTTCTGGCCTGCCATGTCTCTGTGGGTAGGTCTTCTGCTAATCCGATATTTGGGGGGTTCTCTGTGCCTCTTGAATTTTGATGCTTGTTCCTGTCCCCAAATTATGGAAGTTGTCTGCTATAATTTGCTCCAATATAACTTCTTCCCCTCTCTCTCTTTCTTCTTCTTCTGGGATTCCCAATTATTCTAATATTGTTTCATCTTATGGTATCACTTATCTCTCGAATGCTCCCCTCATGCTCCAGTACTTGTTTATCTCTCTTTTTCTCAGCTTCTATATTCTCCATCATTTAGTCTTCTATATCACTAATTCTCTCTTCTGCCTCATTTATCCTAGCAGTAAGAGCCTCCATTTTTTTATTGCACCTCATTAATACTTTTTTTATTTCAACTTGGTTAGATTTTAGTTCTTTTATTTCTCCAGAAAGGGATTCTCTAGTATCTTCTATGCTCTTTTCAAGCACAGTTTGCACACTGATAATCTCATTCTGAACTCTAGTTCTGACATCTTACTAGTGTCCATATTGGTTAGGTCCCTAGCCCTCAGTACTGCCTCTTTTTCTTTTTCTTGAGGTGAGTTTTTCTGCTTTGTCATTTTATCCAGATAAGAATACATGAATGAGAGAACAAAATACTAAAAGAGTAGCAGCGACCCCAGAAAAATATACACTAACCAAATCAGCAGAAACCTGAAACTGGGGGGAGAAGAAAGGAGGGGGGAAAAAAATATATATATATGAATAGAACAGAAAGAACAAAAATAAGGGTAAACACAATGAAAGGATGGAATATGACTGTAAAGATGAAAATTAAAATATTCTATGGGCGCCTGGGTGACTCAGTGGGTTAAAGCCTCTGCTTTCGGCTCAGGTCATGATCTCAGCGTCCTGGGATCGAGGGCCGCATTGGGCTCTCTGCTCAACAGGGAGCCTGCTTCCCTTTCTCTCTCTGCCTGCCTCTCTGCCTCCTTGTGATCTCTCTCCCTCTGTGAAATAAATAAATAAAATCTTTAAAAAAAAAGAAAAAAGAAAATTAAAAGATTCTGAAAAAGGAATTGATAAGATAAGAAGTTGGTTGAAAAAAAGGAGAGATTGTGATCAGGTTGAAGACTAAAACAAAGCCGTACGCTAGATTTAGGCTATACTTTGATCTGTTAGAAGAAACTGTATCCCAAAATTTTAAAGAAAGAAAAACTTATATGTATACAAAAAATAAGGTTAAATACAATGAAGGGATAGAATACGACTATAAGAATGAAAATTTGAAAAGATTTTTGAAAAGGTATTGATAAGGTAAAATAGTTTTAAAAGGTTAAAATAAGAAAGAGGAAAAATAAAAAAATAGAATAAGAAAAAAATAAAATAAAATAAATTAACTTTGAAAGACTAAAGAATCATGGAGAAAAAGCCATGAATTCTATGTGCTGCATTCCCCTAGCTCTGGATCTCCTCAGTTCTCTAACCAAGGTATTGGTAGGGTCGTGCTTCCTCTGAAGTCTTGAGGGGTATCCTTTCTTTTCTTCCTCAGTTTGTGATATCCCTAGGTGCTACTTGTCCTGTGGCAGCATAATACCAGTCTTTGTCTCTGATTTTATATTGCTGTCTTCTGTATGTCTGTGTGTTTCTCCTTTTCTTTTTTTTTTTTTTTTTAATTTTTATTTATTTGACAGAGATAGATCACAAGTAGGCAGAGAGGCAGGCAGAGAGAGAGGGGGAAGCAGGCTCTTCACTGAGCAGAGAGCCCAATGTGGGCTCGATCCCAGGACCCTGGGATCATGACCTGAGCCGAAGGCAGAGGCTTAACCCACTGAGCCACCCAGGCGCCCCTCTCCTTTTCTTATAAGGACATGAGTCATACTGGATTAAGGGCCCACTCTACTTCAATATGACTTTATCTTAATCTAACTAATTGTATCTGCAATGACCTTTGTTTCCAAAAAACAGTCACATTCTGAGATACAGGGGGTTAGAAGTGCAACATATCTTTTGGGGGGACACAATTCAACATAGAGCATAGGGGGTAGTATCTTTTGGTGGATAACAGATTAACTGACTGTTCTAACTCACTATTTTTTTTTAACAGATAAACAAGGTTGTAGTGAAACAACTCTAAAATATTCTTAAAAATCACAAACATTGTACATTTTATGACAGTTATTTGAACCATTGAGACATATTGATTTCCTTATTTTAATACCATGTTTACATTTATATCATTCCTATATTGGGAAAAAGGTGTTTGGAGACCTGCAATGATTAATATCACAGGAGATATAAATATAGTCCAACGTTACTTAGTTATCTACTCATGGACAGATAAATATGTATATAAGACTATAAAACATGTTACCACGTAGCCAAGGAAATGTGGACATTGGAATAGGACCTTTTTTTAGTTTGCAGATAAATGTAATCTATTAAACTTTGATTTTAATAATTTGACAATTCTGATGAGGCACTTAATTCACTTAATGGGAGGAAGAAATATTTGGATAAACTACCCCTTTTGAAATAATAAAATGTGTTAGATAAATTATGTTTTAAAAACTATATTAACAAATCACTGAAGAACTAAAAAGACAGTGGGGAATATCACAGGCCAGTTTTTCCTTGACCATCTATAACTAGAGTGGGAAGCAGAATATTGGAGTGCCAAAACTGCTTATGCCATGAAGGCATTGTTGCTGCTGCATAGTTGGGAAAAGCAAGCATGTGGATAAGAAGGACAGTGTCAAGGCTTAGAATCTGTCTCTGTTGGAGATTTTTACACAAAAGCCTCCCCACATTTGGCCAGGGTAAGAGCAAATTAGAATGAAACCCATTCCTTCTCCATCAATTACAGGAACTGTTTTTTTTTTGTTTTTCTTTGTTTTTGCCTTTTTTAAAAGTTGCCTCATTGCTAAACAGAAAAGAAAAATATGAAAGAAAGTTCTCTGAGTTGTGGCCACATACAGGATCTTGCATGGATTTGTGCCCCATGTACACATAGTCTACCTTAGTGAGGGATCCTCAAGTTATGACTTAGTTGAAGTTGATCTCCAAGTGGCTAGTGGTAGAAGGAAGTACAAAAGCCTACTGATTAAGGGGAACTTAAATTATTTTTTTTTAAGGACGAAGACCTTGCCCTTAAAAATCAATCAATGCAGCCATCAAAAGAAACGAAATCTTGCCGTTTGCAATGACGTGGATGGAACTAGAAGGTATTACCCTAAGCGAAATAAGTCAATCAGAGAAAGACAATTATCATATGATCTCTCTGATATGAAGAATTTGTGGGGCAGGGTGGGAGGTCGTTGGGGGTAAGGAGGGAAAAAAAATGAAACAAGATGGGATCAGGAAGGAGACACACCATAAGAGATTCTTAATGTTATGAAATGAACTGAGGGTTACTGGAGGGTGGGAGGGTAGGAATAGGGTGGCTGGGTTATGGACATTGGGGAGGGTTTGTGCTATGAGTGCTGTGAAATGTGTAAGCCTGATGATTCACAGACCATGCCCCTGGGGCAAATAAAAAAAAAATCAGGGCGCCTGGGTGGCTCAGTGGGTTAACGCCTCTGCCTTCGGCTCAGGTCATGATCTCAGGGTCCTGGGATCAAGGCCCACATCGGGCTCCCTGCTCGGCGGGAAGCCTGCTTCCTCCTCTCTCTCTGCCTACTTGTGATCTCTATCTGTCAAATAAATAAATAAAATCTTTAAAAAAAAATTTAAAAAAAAAAATCAGTCAGTGAGTCAATAATAGCTAAGCACATGAGAAAACAATAGAATAGGTACAAGAACCAATGGAAGAAAAGGACAATAGCAAAAGACCCATTCAGATTCAGTTATTGGAATTATCAGATTCAGACATCAAAACAATTATACCAGTGTGTTTAAAAGGAATAAATGAGAAGTTGAAGATATTTGTAGAAAATAAGAAGTTATAAAAAGTGACATGACTTTGGAATAGGAAAAGCAGAAATTCTAGAAAAGAGAAACACAATAACTACATTGGCAGTGAACATATTTGGTAGCATGTTGGATGCAGCAGAAGAGATAACTAGTGAACTGATAGAAGTGTTAGAAGAAATTACCCAGAATTCAATACAGAAAGACAAGTAGCAAAATACAGAAGAGAAGGCAAGAGTGATACCATGAAAATACTGTGAAGAGATCTAATATAACTGTGTTCAGAGTCCAAGAAGGAGAGCATATCACCTCTTAGGGACATGGCAAAGACAATATCCAAAGAGATAGTGGCTGAAATTATTCCAGAACTGATGGAAGACACTGATCCTCAGATTTAAGAAGCTGAATAAATCCTAAGTTGGATAGATAAAAAGAAATATACACTTTGAAACCATACTGAAGATAAAGGAACCAAACAAAAAGAAATTGTTTTAAAAAGCTGGTCAGAAAGAAAAAAAAAGAGAGAGAAAAGGAAAAGAGAGAGAGAGAGCAATTATTTCCACAGCAAGAGCAGTAAGATAACTGATTTCTCAACAGTGACAATGAAAGCCTGAAGATAGAGGAATAATAACCTCCGTGTGCTTACAGCCATACCTGCTAGTCTACAAGTCTATAGGCATAGTAAGTATCTTTCAAGAGGTTAAATGAGGGGGTGCTTGGGTGACTTAGTCGGTTAAGGATATGCCTTCACCTCAGGTCATGATCTTAGGGTTCTGGCTTTGAGTCTCATGATCTTGGGGTCCTGGGATGGAGTCCTGGTTTGGGCTCCCTGCTCAGTGGAGACTCTGCTTCTCCCTCCCTCTCTGTGTGTGTGCTCTCTCTTTCTCTCTCTCAAATAAATAAATAAATCTTAAAAAAAGAGAGAGAGGTTCGATAGGAATATAATAAAATAAGCAAAAACTGAGAGTATTTATGACCAACTGAATCTCATGAAGGAAATACTAAAGTTGTACTTAAGGATAAGAAAAATGATCTGAAAAGGGAGAACTGAAATTCAAGGGGAAAATATAGGTTTATTTATTTTTTAAAGATTTAATTTTAGTTATTTGAGAGAGAGAGAGAGATAGAGAGAACACGAGTGGAGGAGGCGCAAAGGCAGAAGGAGAAGCAGGCTCCCTGCTGAGCAGGGCCCCTGATGTGGGGCTAGATCCCAGGACCCTGGGATCATGACCTAAGCCAAAGGCAGACATTTAACTGACGGAGCCACCCAGGTGCCCTGGGAAAATATAGATTTAAAAAGTCATAAATATCTACAGGAAAATAAACTGATGATGTGCAATAGCAATAACAAAGTATAGTAGGCCCCACTCCTCAGTGCGCCCTCGGAAAAAAGCAGTCAGTCCATCCCGCCTCCCTGGTCTCCTGCCATGCTCCATGCTCAACCAGCCTGTGACCAAACATTTCTATCTCTGGCGCACAGCACTGTTTGGAGTCTCCAAACCCAGCAGATTCCTGCAGCAGGCTCCTGAGCCTCTCCTCCTGGGGGAGGAAGGTGAGTCTCCCTGGATCTGCCACTTGTGATGGAAAGAGCAGTGGCCCAACTGTGCCTCGGATCACGGTTTAAGGTAACCCGAGCTGAGAGCCCACCCCTCAGCTCCGTCTCTGCAGCTGGCTTCCCCGCTCTGATACCTGGGAGCTCTGCCACACTTAACGCACCCCTGGTCTATCTGTGACCCCATCGGTCCTGAGACCACACTGTCCCCGCAAGGGCTCCACCCCCTGCTTGGCCTCTGGAGCGATGTCCCTCAGTGGAGCAGACTTCTAAAAGTTCTGATTTTGTGTTCCACTGCTCTCTCACTTGCCAGGAGCTGACCCCTCATCCCCTATGGTCTATCTTCCCATATGTCACCTCGGATTCACTTCTGTGCATGTCCTACCTTCCAGAAAGTGTTTGCTTCTCTGTTCACAGAATTGCTGCTCTTCTTCTCTTCCATCTCCTATTGAGTTTGTAGGTGTTCAGAATGGTTTGATAACTATCTGGCTGAATTCCTGAGACCCGGCGATATTTAGGTCTCCGACTCCTCCGCTGTCTTGCTTCTCCCCCTTTTCCAGACATTTTTAGTTTTCTCTCACACTGGTTTAAAATTGTTTTTGGGTCTGCCTCCCCAACCAAGGCCAGGGCTGTCCTGCGAGGATACCAGAGGTACCTAACAGTCACTCAAAGGAGTAAGATTCTCTAGCAGGGCCTCTCCCCTCTCTCCCATAATCTGGGAGCAGAAGATGACCTAAGTAACTCTCTTAGTTTGGAGCTGCTAGTGGACTCACATCTAGAGAGTGGTGAACTTTTGTGTGTGAATCAAACACACATACATAAAGTTTTTAAGTGTACGGTCGAATGCTATTAAGTACATTCACACTGTTGTGCAACCATCACCACCATCTATACCCAGAACTTTTTCATCTTCCCCAACTGAAACTCTGTACCTATTAAACAACTAACTCCCCGTTCCCACCTCTCCCCCAGTCCCTGGGTAGACTCTATTCCACTGTCTGCCTGTATGAATTTGACTACTTAGGTACTTCATGTAAGTGGAATCATATAATATTTGTCCTTTTGTGACTTGATTATTTCACTTGGCACAATGTTTTCAAGTTCATCCATGTTGTAACATGTGTCAGTAATTCATTCCTTTTTTTTCCAAATTGTTTCTATTGTGGTAAAATACACATAACATAAAATTTGCCATCTTAACCATTTTTAAGTGTACAAGTCACTGGTATTAAACACCATCGTAATGTTGTGATAGTCACTACTATCCACCTCCCAAACTCTTTTCATCTTGTAGAACTAAAATTCTATACCCATGAAACAATACCTCCGCATTCCTTCTTGCCTCCCCATCTTGGGCAAGCATCATTCTGTTTTGTGTCTCCATGATTTTTGACTACTCTATATTCTTCTTCTTTTTTTTAATAACAAGTTATTTATTTTTTTATTTTTAAGATTTTTATTTATTATTTGACAGAGAGACAGCAAAAGAGGAAGAATAAGCAGGCGGAGTGGGAGGGGGAGAAGCAGGCTTCCTGCTGAGCAGGGATGATGCGGAGCTCCATCCCCGGACCCTGGGATCATGATCTGAGCCAAAGGCAGACACTTAACAACTGAGCTACCCAGGGGCCCTCCTATGTACTTTTTATAAGTAGAAATAGACAGTATTTGTCTCTTTGTGACTGGCTTATTTCACTTAGCATAATGTCCTTAAGGTTTATCTATGTTGTACATATGTCAGAATTTCCTTCCTTTTTAAGTCTGAATAATATTCCACTGAATGTATATGCCATATTTTGCTTATCCATTCATCCGTTGAAGGACACTTAGGTTACTTCCACCTTTTGGCTATTGTGAGTAATGTTGCTATGAACATGGGTATACAAATATCTCTTTGAAACCCTGCTTTCAATTCTTTTGGGGTATATACTCAGAAGTGGAATTGCTGGATTAAATAATAATTCTGTTCCTAATTTTTTGAAGACCAGCATACTGTTTTCCACAGCAATGGTACCATTTTAAATTCCCACCAACTATTAGTGCACAAGGACTATAATTTCTCCACATCCTTACACTGTTATTTCCTCATTTTTTGTTTTTTGTTTTTTTAATAGTCAATCTAACAGGTATGACGTGGTTTCTTGTTTGCGGTTTGCTTTGCATTTCCCTAATGATTAATGGTATTGAACATCTTTCCATGTGCTTTTTGGCCATTTGTATATCCTTTTTGATGAAGTGTCTATTGAGGTCCTTTGTAATTTTTGAATCATTATTTCTCTTTTGTTATATTTGTTAAGTTGGAGGAATTTTCTGTATACTCTGGATATTAATTCTTTATTAGATATAAAAATTTACAAATATTTTCTCCTAAAGTCAGTATCTTGTAGCTCTTGTAGATAACATACAGTTGATCATATGTATGGTGATTTGTTTGTTTGGTTAGTTGGTTTTACTGATTATGTTTTATTAATCTCTCAATATCTGTCCTGATTGGAAAACTTGATCCATTTACATGTAAAATAATTACTGATAAGGGACTTACATAACTTTGCTCTTTGTTTTCATCTTATTGTTTTTTGTTTTTTGGTTGTTTTTTTTTTTTTTGGTCCCTCATTTCCTATATTACTTTTTTCTTTTGTGCTTAGTTTATTTTTTATAGTATTATATTAAAATTCTTTATTCATTTCATTTTATGTGTATCCTATAGCTATTTTCTTTGCGGTTACCATGAGGATTACATAACATCTTAAAGTTAGAACACTCTAATTTAAATTTCTGTGAGCTTAACTTCAACAACATAAAAAAAATTCTGCTCCCTTACAGTTTCATCCCCACCCTTTTAGCCACTGATGTCACAAAATTAAATCTTTATACATTGTGTGCCCCAAAACATAAACCAATAATTCTTTTAAATGCATTAGTCTCAGGGCACCTTGGTGGCTCAGTTGATTAAGCATCTACCTTCTGCTCAGGTCATGATCCCAGCGTCCTGGGTTTGAGCCCCATGTTGGGCCTCCCTGCTCAGCAGGAAGCCTGCTTCTCCCTCTGCTCCTCACCCCACTTGTGCACTCTCTCTCTCTCGTTCACTCTCTCTCTCAAATAAATAAACAAAATCTTTAAAAAAGAAAGCAAATAAATAAATAAATGTATTAGTCTCTTCAATTATGTAGAAAGTAAATATGAAGTTAGAAATGAAAATTATAATAATACCAGTTTTTAGACTAATCATTTTATTGTATCTGTTAACTTCTTAAGTCACATAGATAACAAAAAGTGAAATTAAAAACTATCATTAAAATTATTCTTTTATAATGTATTTACCTTTACTGAGCTCTTTAATTCTTCATACAACTTCACATTGCTATCTAGTGTCCTTTCATTTCAACCTACAGGACTCCCTTTAGCATTTCTTGCAGGGCAGGTCTAATGGTAATTAATTCCCTCAGGTTTTGTTTATCTGGGAATGTCTTAATTTCTGTCAGTTTTGAAGGATGGCTTTGCCAGATATAGGAGTCATGGTTTACATTTTTTCCTTTTAGCACTTTGAATATATCAGCTCCCTACCTTCTAGCTTCCAAAGTTCCTTTTTTTTTTTTAAGATATATTTACTAAAAGGATGTATGAACAAAATGGAAATAAAATAAAGAGATAGAAAACCTGGGCACCTGGGTGGCTCAGTGGGTTAAAGCCTCTGCCTTCGGCTCAGGTCATGATCTCAGGGTCCTGGGATCGAGGCCCGCATCGGGCTCCCTGCTCAGCGGGGAGCCTGCTTCCTCCTCTCTCTCTGCCTGCCTCTCTGCCTACTTGTGATCTGATCTCTCTCTCTCTCTGTGTCAAATAAATAAATAAAAATCTTTAAAAAAAAGATATATTTACTAATTTGAAAGAGAGTGACAGAGAGCACTTATGTGTCATGCACACACATGAGTTGGGGGGCAGAGGGAGAGGGGGAGAGAGAATCTCAAGCAGATTCCCCACCAAGTGAAAAGCCCAACACAGGGCTCAATCTCACAATGCTGAGATCATAACCTGAGACAAAACCAAGAGCCAGCAGCTTAACCAACTGAACCACCAAGTACCCCTTCTCCAAAGTTTCTAATGAGAAATCTGCTGATAATCTGACGATCCCTTATATGTGACTAACAACTTTTCTTGCTGCTTTCAAGACTGTCTTTGTCTCTGTCTTAGAAAAGTTCAGTATAATTTGTGTTGGTGTAAGTCTATTTGAGTTCATCTTGGAGTTCATTGAGTTTCTTAGATGTTTATGTTCATGTCTTTCATCAAATCTGGGAAGTTTTCAGTTATTATTTCTTCAAATGTTCTCTCTCTCCTTTTTCTATCTTCAAGTTCACTGATTCTTCTGCCTGTTCAAATCTGCCTTTGAATGCCTCTAGCGAATTTTTAAAATTTCAGTTATTGTAATTTTCCATTATAGAATTTCATTTTGGTTTCCTTTTAGGTTTTCTATCTCTTTTTTTTTTAAGATTTTATTTATTTATTTGACACAGAGAGAGAGATCAGATCACAAGTAGGCAGAGAGGCAGGCAGAGAGAGAGGAGGAAGCAGGCTCCCCGCTGAGCAGGGAGCCCGATGCGGGCCTCGATCCCAGGACCCTGAGATCATGACCTGAGCCGAAGGCAGAGGCTTTAACCCACTGAGCCACCCAGGTGCCCAGGTTTTCTATCTCTTTATTTTATTTCCATTTTGTTCATACATCCTTTTCTTAACTTTCTCTATTCCTTTTTTTTTTTTTTAGTTCTTTGAGCATCTTTACAACAGTTGTTTTGAAGTCTTTGTCTCATGGGTCTGCCTTCAGGTCTTTTTCAGGAAAAATTTCTGTGGTTTATTTCTTTCCTCTAAATGGGCCATACTTTCCGGTTTGTTTGTATGCCTTGTGATTTTGTTATTGTTGTTGTTGTTGTTGTTGTTGAAAATCGGACATTTGAATCAATAATGTGTTAACTGAGGACACCAGATTCTCTTCCTTCCTCGGGGTTTGCTGTTCTGTTTTGGTTTTGTTGTTGTTGTTGTTGTTGTTGTTGCTGCTGCTGTTGTAGGCTATCTCTGTGCCAAGGATCAGCCTGGGGTGTAAATTTAAAGTCTTCTCAGGTCTTTTCTGAGCCTATACCCTTCCTTGAGCATGTGCATTGGCTTTCAAATTTCTCTCACATAAGTTGTTGTTTTTGAAGGTTCTAGTCTTTAATGTCTAGCTTCTAAAAGAGAAAAAAAAGAAAGAAAGAAAAATGAAAGAGGCCAGGGCACCAGCCCTTTAAGTTCCCTAGAAGTCACTTCAGTAGGAGCAAGAGGAGCTTATAACAATGAGGGGAGGTCCAACAACAATGGCTACCTGCCTCTTTGCCTACATCTCTAAGATCAGAAGAAGCATCAACAATTAGAGCACAGATCATTGATGTTCAGAGGACAAGGTCCTTTTTGCCCACCTGGCTCCTACAAGCCTTGTGAAAACTGCTCCAAAAACACATGCACAGCTGCCTTTCACAGGACTGGAGGTGGAGTATAGGTGCCTGCCAGTGTGCTACAAGCTGAAAGTGACGACAATTTACCATCTAAGGCTCCAAGACTACAGGCCTTCAATAGACTCCAGAATTCCAAAATAGTTACATCAGGCAGATCTTACCAACACAATTATTTCCTGAATGGGGAGACAGACTCCTGGTGTTTCCTACTCTGCCACTTTCTCAGAATCTTTGTTGATTCTGCCCCTTTTTTTTCTAGCTCTGTGAGCTACTCCATATGTATCCAATAAATCTAATGCTTAACTAAGCTGCTTTTGGCATTCTGTCACTTATAACCAATAGAATCCTAAAAAAATACACCTGGGTTCTGTTCTAACAGTGTAGAAAATTAAATATTTTTCCCATAGTTGAATATAGCCATACATGGTCAGCAGTAACTGAAGGCTTTAAAAGATTAAGACATGTACTCACTTCAGCAGCACATATACAAAAATTGGAACAATACAGAGAAGAGCAGCATGGCCCCTGCATAAGGATGACACGCAAATTCGTGAAGTGTTCCATGTTTTTGAATCATGGAACACTACATCAAAAACTAATGATGTACTGTATGATGACTAACATAACATTAAAAAAAAAGTGTAAGACACTATTAACTTAAACTGAAAATTTCCATAGTACTTTTGCTAGCAACTTCATAGACCCCATGATCAAGTATATTACAACAAGGAGAGGAAGAACCTACCATGTTCCCAGTCTGTGGTTATCTGTCTCAGCTGAGGTCTGCCTTGGAACACTAAGCCATGATAATGACAGTATCTGTCATGATGAAAAGGTAGCATGTGAAGAATAGGTTACCAGCTATGTGGCCACACCCCTGCAGAATCTAACCCAAGGATGGATGATGGCCCAGCAAGACCAAAGAAATGACCCAGAGGCAGCAAGTGAAACATAACTTTATTGGAGAAGCTTACACACAGGGAATCCAGGAGCAGCAGCCTAGACAAAGCATTTGCTGCTGGGATCTACATGCAGCAAGTTTTTATGATGTAGCAACTAGCCTGCTTGACCAGTGTTCCAAGGAGATCAAGACCTGCCATCCAGACATTCTTATTTTTATTTTTATTATTTTTTCAATAATCTCTACACCTAATGTGGAGCTCAAATTCACAACCCCAAGATCAAGACTCTCATGCTCTACCACCTGAGCCAGCCAGGTGTCCTCAGACATTCTTCATTACCAAAGAGATCTTACCGTTTGGCCACCACTGAAGCCCCTGACCTTGAACACTGAACAATATATTTTTTCTATACATCCTACTTGATGAGAATATAGAGGGATGGGATCTGTATATTCTCAAGATAGTAGTTAATGGGGGGCATTCAGGGTGTGCTTGTACAAATCAGCCTTCTAGCTCACACCATACTTCCCATACCAGTATACCCTGAATGGCCTGTATGTAGATAATTCTACATACCCCTCTTCCGAGGTATCCCTGGGGCAAGTATGGCAAGGTGCATTGCAACCAAGTCCCACAGCAACAGTGCAAGCTATGGCATCCAAATAATAGGAAAGCATAAAGGTTAAGAAACCATAGAAAACATTTTGCCAGAAAGAAGGCAAGTAATTTATTTTTTTTTAAGATTTTATTTATTTATTTGACACAGACAGAGAGATCAGATCACAAGTAGGCAGAGAGAGAGGAGGAAGCAGGCTCCCCGCTGAGCAGGGAGTCCGATGCGGGCCTCGATCCCAGGACCCCGAGATCATGACCTGAGCCGAAGGCAGAGGCTTTAACCCACTGAGCCACCCAGGCGCCCAAGAAGGCAAGTGATTTAACTGAGCAATACCAGGGTCAGTAGTCGGGGAATCAATACATTTAATGTGTGTTTTTAAACTAGCTCTGGCTTGGAAAATGCTGTGGGAATAGCCAGTATATGCAAGCAGTATTCTGTCTTGATGACAGTACATGTCCCTCCTTGTGCTATGGTTAACATGTCAAGAGATGCTCTATTTTGCAGAACTTCCTGTCTTATTTGGGAACTCTCCTCAGTAAGGAGGGTGACTGCCTTACAGGTGGAGTTAAAGGTGGCAGCTGCGTGTTTGGCTGGGGCCTCTACCTGCCATCTACACTGATGATGGACACAAAAGGGGAGAAAATAGAGAGGGGATAGAACCATCAAGATATTCTTTGGGTTCTATGTCGGGGTCTGACCACACCCCAATTGATAGATTTGTCCTGTAAGCAGGTGGGTAGATAGCCTGGTAGGTAGGGGTGCCCCAGGTGCAGTGTGAGTTTGGTTATAGAGTAAGTAGAGCTAGCTGTGGGTACCCCACGCCCATAGCCATCCCCATGGAGAAGGGAAGGCACCTTTGTCTCCTTAGCCAGGTATCAGTAGTAATGAGTATATATGTGTATATACATATACATATATATACATATACATACATACATATACATATATGCATACATATATATACATATACATATATATGTATATTTTTAAAGAGTTTATTTATTTACTTATTTGATAGAGAGAGAATGATCGGAGGGACAGAGGGAGAGGGAGAAACAGACTCTCTGCCGAGCAGGAGCCTGATGTGGGGCCTGATCTGGGGACCCTAAGATCATGACCTGAGCCAAAGACAGAGCCCCAACTGACTGAGTCACCCAGGTGCCCCAGTATAAATGAGTATAGTGTGATTGCATTGTTGTGTGGCTGTCCACCCCACATTATGACCTGTAGCATTTATGGTCCTGTTCTGCCACTCTATGCATGATGGGGCTACTCCCATAACTTGTACCTGGGTTGCAGTTAACTATCCTAGGCCGTCCCAAATGGCATATTCTATTGACAGAGTTTTATTTAGCTGCTCTCATATGAATTGAAAATTTTTCCTCATTATGTCTTTTGGGAGGGGAGCCTGGATACCTGGGGAACATGTGTCGGTCCAGGTAGGAACAAGGTGTTATACCAAGTACAGAAGCATTTCCAAGTTCCAAGGTTGGCAATTTAGATTTCCCAGAGGAGGCCCGCAGTTACTGATGGGGGAATTCACCACATACCCAACAGCTGGTCTTCTTCTGTATAGAAGACGTGATCAGGACCCAATGATGGAATGGGTTTCCCATGAAGAATCTAAAGGCAAAATGTAAGCTGTTTAGTAGGCACCACAAAAGGCAAGTCGTGAATTGTCTAATAAAATGCAGGAGGTAGTGTTGTTCTGGGATCACACTACCCAACTGTGGTTTGGCTTTAGGTGTATAGTAACAAATCACTGGCCTCCCCACCGTTACACAGTGGGGCAAGCATGAAAAGGATAGTGGGGGTAAAGCAATGCTCCATAGGCAAATATGACAGTGTCCTTGTCTTTCTGAGAGGCCTGGAGTTGTGTACCTTCATTGCCTTTGGTGAAGTGGGGTGAAGAAATGGGGTGATGGTTAGGTCCTGTTTTGTTCCTATTCCCCATCAGGCCAAACACCTGAATCGTCATGGACTTCCTTGCCATTTCCAGGGCTGTCTAATTATATGTTCCCTGGAAGGTAGATCTTGTGGCAAGGACAATAAAAGGTTACTTTGTGTCTCTATCTACAGCAGAAAACATCCTTCCTGCATGTTGTCTACTTGTATTGTAAGGGTGATATCAGGTCCTTGAGGGAGTAGAGTATAGGCACTGGACTGATTGGAATGTACCTGTTCATTTAATGTCCTATTAACAGGCAACTTGTCCAAAAGGCCAGTGAATGGATTTCTTGTCCCAATTGTTTCAACAGTCCATTCACGTGTTTTGTCAGTCCAGGTGCAGTGGGATTGTATGGTAGATGGAAATGCCAATGGATGTCTTGAGTGTTGGCCCACTCTTGCAATTCATGTCCTGTAAAGTGGGAGCCTTGGTCCCTGTCAGTGTCAGTGAGCACCCCACAAGTAGCACACAACTATTCTAGACCAAAGATGATGCCTTCTGTGTAGGACGCTTACTGGGGTTGGCTTGCAGGAATCCTGAATAAGTATGTCCATACACATCAAAGTACAACAGCAGCCATCAGAGAGGGGCAGGGGACCGATGCAGTTAGTCTGCAGTCTGTAAGTTCAGAGACTTACATTTAGTCTCTGAGTACAGTGCCACTCCCTTGTTATCTGTCCAGTGTCACTCGACAAAGATCATGGCTGTTCCTGGGCACAGGTAGAGCATTGTTAGCAGATGGTTACAATGTCTTCACAACGCCGCAGTAAGCTCCAGTTATTAGCAGTGGCCCACAAGGTCTGTTGTCCACTGTGTCCCATCTTCTTGTGTAACTAGGTTGCGATGTCTTCTCACATCAAATCCTCCAGGAGGAAGGGGTGGGCCAACTCATGAGCCTGTTGATTACCAGGTGGGGTGCATGCAGTGTGTGCCTCTACAGGGTAAACAGGTTGTTCATATCTCGTATGCTCTGGAGTACG
Organism: Ailurus styani; assembly: GCA_002007465.1. NCBI lineage: Eukaryota > Metazoa > Chordata > Mammalia > Carnivora > Ailuridae > Ailurus > Ailurus styani. The sequence goes on along the minus strand of LNAC01000244.1, from coordinate 26,733 downwards.
TCCTTCTATGTGCCATTGCCCCAGAGTGGGTGCCCCACCACCATTCAGTCCTGGGCCTCCCACTGGAGAAGCCACATGGTCAACTCTTTGTAGACTGTCCAGCTATCTGTGCATAGAACAAGGGGGTCAATCTCATGGAGCAGCACCATTCACACTGCTCGAAGCTCAGCCCGTTGGCCTCAATGTCCAGTGCCAGGTATTTCCAGGTAAGAGTTGGATGGCAATGCCCCTCCAGGCGCAGGGTTTGCCCCTTGCTGAGCCATCAGTGTACCAGGCATGTTCAGGGATGGATCTATCTCTTTCCTGCACAAAGGATGGCAGCTGGGGTGGCTCTGCTGCTTCAGTTAATGGCTGTTCTTCTGCAGTAACATAAGTTACAGGGCCAAGAATGGGTGCAGTTCTCCACTAAGGGGGCTGTTTGTCAAGTCCCACGTTGCTGAAGTAAGCATGCCATTTCGCTATAGCGGGGGTCTGGGCACTGCCTGACTTGGACTTTTGCAATGTATCCTTTAGCCATCCGGCTGTAGGATGCTGAGTGGGACCAGTTACCAGGATCCCTTTAGTTATGTCTTCTACTTGCTGTAAGGCATGGTAAGTAATACACAGCTGTTGTTCTAAAACACTATGTCACATCTCAGCTCTTTTCCATAACTGTGGAATTGCCACAGCCCCGTCCAAACCCTTCTTAGTAACTGGCTGCCTCTGATTCACGTGGTTATCCCCGTACAAGAATGCCTAAGGCTTGGATCTGTTTAACAGCTCCCTTGCCTTGTTCAAATCTGCTTTCCTTTGAGGGCCAGTCCCGTGGGCTCCCTTTTCTACCAATCTATAGAGGGCCAAAGCACTTAAACCAGGTAAGGGAAAAAAAGATGCCAATACCCTAAGAGGCTGAGGAAAATTTGCAACTGCTTTGGGGTGGTGCGGAAGGGGTATACCTGTATGTTATCAGTGGCCGCTGCAGGAACAACTTTTGTCTTACCCAACCAGATAACCCCCAAGTACATGACTGGTAAGCCAGGGCCCTGAATTTTCTATGGGTTCATTGTGCATTCTGTCCCTTGTAGATGTTCTGGAAAAGCCTGCAAAATGCCCCGCAGCAGAGGCAGTCTTCCCATGTTGACATTATATCCTCAATGCCATGGGCCCACTTCACTGATGTGGGGAAGGAGAATGGGGAAAGGTCCCCAGCTACCATCCCATGACATACTATGGGACCCTGCAGGTAGCCTTGGGGAAGCACTTGAAAGTCTTACCATTGTCCCTCCTACATGAAGACAAATTCATCTTAGTTATCATAACCGTGCACTTGTCAACGTCTTTTCCATGAATCTCCTGGAAAATGAAGCACTTTTGTAGGAGCACTTTTTTTTGCCAAGTCTTCAGAGGAAAACAGTATTTCTAAATAATAAAAAGGACTCCTGGGTGGTTCAGTCAGTTAAGGCTCTGCCTTCAGGTCAGGTTATGATCTCACGGTTCTAGGATCGAACCCCTCATCGAGCCCCATATTGGGCCCCCTGATCAGCAGGAAGTCTGCTTCTCCTTCTCCCTCTGCCCCTCCCCCTGCTCATGGTCTCTCTCTCTCTCTCTCTCAAATGAATAAATACAATCTTTAAGATAATAATTAATAATAATAATAATAATAATAATAAAAGACTTAAAAATGGCCATGGGTAAAGATCTGATGAGAGTTTCATATAAACCTGGTAAAGGCAAAACAGAAACATTATTTTTCTGGGAAAATTTAAAAAAAATTTGTTTATAATTTCTTATCAAGCACAGACCCACAATTCAAGAAAACTTTGTCTTTTTAATGGAGAGAAAACCTAATCCCAATCTTATACCAATATACTTTTAAAATGTATTCATTCCAAGTTTTTCAGTTCTGACCATGCATCAAATTCTTTTCCAAAGATTTCCCTTCACAAACCTTCTACAACTTTCTTTTCATTTAGATTTTTGTCCTAAGCTTTCCCTCTCTAAAAAACTAGTCTCATTTCAGGGCAAATTTACTCATTTTTCCTTAACAAAAATGTCTTCTCCTTCTTCATACCTTTTTTACACATCTTCTACTTTCCGTACACACAGAGCTGTTTTGCTTATCATTTCTAGAGTCTGTATTATAAAGAGCCTTGCTCCCTCCTTTTTTTCTCATCAATCTCTGTGGGCACTGTTTTGGTTATTTCCTGGAATATTTATATCTCAAAGACATGATAAGATTTACAACTTCAAGGGACAGAGAAAGAATGCAAGTTTCCTCATAGGAGTTTTGGGAGAAATCACATTTAAAATTATTCTTTTCATTAGGGGTTAGAAAACATGGGACATTTTGTCTGTTTTCTCATCAATTACCACAATATTTTTCATCACTTGTAGAGCTTCCACCTCTTAGTGTCCTAATCAGGCTTTGTTACAAGTGCTGGGAACTTAATCCATGGCATCTTGTACCCTTCTAAGCTTTGCAACACAGCATGCTAAATCCTCAAATTTATCTTGTTCTCCTATCTAGCCCACCAGCCCCAAAGTCAGCAGGCTAGTGGATATTTTCATGTTCTTTTCCAATCTTTTTTCTTTAAAGATTTTATTTATTTATTTGACAGAGAGAGATTACAAGTAGGCAGAGAGGCAGGCAGAGAGAGGAGGAACCAGGCTCCCTGCTGAGCGGAGAGCCCGATGTGGACCTCGATCCCAGGACCCTGAGATCATGACCTGAGCTGAAGGCAGAGGCTTTAACCCACTGAGCCACTCAGGAGTTCAATGTTCTTTTCTAGTCTTAGCTCATCCTTTAACTTCTAGACATGAGCTTCAGCCTCTGACGGAGACTTGGTGGCCAGTCGAAATACCCATGGTAGAAGCCAGCCCACTGCAGCTACCATGTGCTTCCCTTCCTTGCCACAGAGCACAGTTCCTCCAACAAGTCATTAGATCAGCTAGTGTTTTCAGGGCATCCCATGCTTATGCAGCCGTCCACGAGTATCTGACGTTCGGGCCATCCCTTCCCACAGGGACTTCAATAACCAAGTCGGAATTTCCCCCTCAGATGCCTCTTTCTCTTTTCTTCTTCTCCTTCTCCTTCTCTGCCTTCTCCTCCTCCTCCTCCTTCTTTTCTTTTTTTTTTAAGGTTTTATTTATTTATTTGACAGAGAGAGAGATCACAAGTAGGCAGAGATGCAGGCAGAGGGCGAGGGGGAAGCAGGCTCCCTGCTGAGCAGAGATCCCAATGCAGGACTCGACCCCAGGACCCTGAGATCATGACCTGAGCCGAAGGCAGAGGCTTAACCCACTGAGCCACCCAGGCGCCCCTCTTCTCCTTCTTTTCTTAGACTTTATTTGTTTATTTACTTGAGTGAGAGAGAGAGCAGGGGGAGGCACAGAGGGAGGGGGAGAGACAGAGACTCTCAAGCAGACACCTCACTGAACATGGAACCATTTGGGAGCTCAGTCTCACAACCCTGAGATCATGACCTGAGACAAAACCAAGAGTTAGACACTCAACCGACTGAGCCACCTAGGCGTCCCTCAGTTGCCTCTTTCTTAAGATGGCTTGCATGAGCCATCCCTCCCCACCCAAAGGGTGATGATCACCTCCGGATGCCCCCCTGCAGATTTCACATTTTCCCTTTTGGACATTTCAGTGCTCATAAGTTTCTCTGGCCTCCTGGGTGGCTCACTAGTTGTGGAGCTGCACCCTGGCGGACTCTAAGCCAACGGTGGCTGATGGGACCAAAGAAATGAGACCAACAAAATAACCCAGTAACAGCAAGGGAGACATAGTTTTATTGGGGCACTTACGCCTGGGGAGTCCAGGAGCTACAGAGGACAAAGCATTCACGGCTGGGACGTACATGCAGCCAGCTCTCACAGTGTAACTAACCTAGCAACTCTCTGGAGCCTTTTCCCTCCTTGAATGGCCAGCGTTCCAAGGAGATCAGGGCCTGCCGTCCAGACATTCTTTGTTACCAAGGAGATGTTCTGGCTTGGCCACCCCTAGAGCCCCTGACCTCCAATGTTGAAAAATACATGTTTTCTACATACCTTGCTTGATGTGAATATAGAGGAAGGACGTGATATCTATAGCCTCAAGATAGTGATTAATAGGGGCATCGAGGGCATGCTTGGACAAACCAGCCTTCCAGCAAGCACCATATACCATGTGTAAACCTCAGAAATGATCTCAGCATTTGACACTTAATTACAGAGTAAAAAATTTTCAAAACCTCAGGTAGCTCTGTCAGAAAGATTTGCCTCGGCTTTTTACCCAGGGCTGGGCTGACGGTTCTCAGCACTCAAGGTAATTAGTCTTACCGTAACATGCAGCAAGCAAGTCCCCACACATTCCTTAGCTCCTCTGGCTCAACTATAAGCACCTTAGCTTAATCAGTGCCCTACACACCCTCACCCAACCTTTCCTTTCTTCATCTTCCACCTTATGCCTGTCTCCAATTTGCTTCAGCCTTCCCCCTCCATGCCTGTATCATCCCATCCTTGCTTGCTGATGTCCTGCCTTCTGCTGGCCCTCATACCCGGAAGACCAGCTCAGATGCCTTCCATCAGCACAATTGGAAGCGATGTATTGATCCCTGAACTCCTAGGCTCCTTCCTTATAGCTCTCTGACCACTCTTGCCCTGTCTGCCTCTCAGGGTAGCTCTTGGGAGGGTGGCCTTGCCCCCACAACTGTGTCATCCCTTAGGCTAGAGACTGTAGCTTTATATTAACCACACTACCCAAAAGAGCTTACAGCACTTTTTTTGTCAAACGAAATGAATAAACAGACACTTGGCACTTTCTTGGCACTCAAGGCCCTCCATACCTGGCCTAACTCTATTAGCCCCTTTTCTTTTGGCTCTTCCCATCCATGCTTCATGCAGGTCATTCTTGCCATTGTTCCCTGGATACACTCTGTTGACTTGAAGTCTTTGCTCATGTTAAGTCTGCACATACCCTTTCATTTATTCAATCTTTATCCATTCATTCATTCATTCACTCACTTACTCATTCTGTCACTCAAATATTGGCAGAGCATCCGCTGAGTGCCATCCCCTGGGCAGAGACACTGAGAACACAAAAATGTCAAAGAATGGCTTTTCGTCTTCCAATATGGTAAGGGAAACGCATGTAAATTGAACGCTACAAATACTGTGTGGTACTATTGGCCCATAACGGAGGTATGTACACAGTAACATGGGGACAAGGTATAAGTAGAAAGTTAGGGGTCCCTTGAAAAACAAAGACAGACATGGCTTTCTTGACCTAAGAAAAGTCATTTTAGGCCCTCAGCCATCTTGGGAAAGCATGGAAGAACAAGCAGCCACTATCAGGCCAGGAGAGAATCTAATCATACTCAAAAGTGAAGACTGACCTGATGCACACTCTTCGGTTATCTCTGCAGGATGGAAACCCCTTTGTTCACTCAGATACCAGGCCCACAGGAGCCAGAGAATTGATGATGCTGACCCTTGTCAGCCCTGGTGACTTTGATCTGGCTCAGCTGCCTTAAGAGGAACTTTGCCTCAATTCCATGTTTTATTCCCCATTGCACAAGCTCCTTCATGAATATGCATGAACCCTTAGCTTAAAACTCCCGATTTTGTTGTTGGGGAGATACTACTTTGGGAAAGATTCCTGGTGTTCTCCTTTTCTTGTTACAAGTAAACCCTTCCTTTTCCCATCCTTTAGCATGGTTGTTTCTTTTGGCTGGACACCTACCAATAGGCGAACCCAGTTTCAGGTAACAAACAGATCTGGTGACCCAGATGGGACCTCTTGCCCCTAACCCCTTTGAGTTCCTCCAGCTCCCACAGGCAATGCAGTGGGCAGTGGTAGTGGGAGTTCAGCTGTGCAAACTCACCTATGTTGTTAGGGAACCTGCAGGGAAGGTCGTAAGAAAATCCCTCTTGGAGCCTGATTTGTCTGATTTGTGCACCTCGACTCACTGAATAGTCTCAGCAGCCACTCCAGACGTTTTAATTAGAGGGTCCCTTCAGAAACGTGAGTAGCAATTACCCCACAAATTGACTTTAGGGCTCTACCCCTATCTCAAGTGGGTAAAGGAAGGGCTCAGGATCTGCACAGCTCTCTGGTTTGGTACATTTGGAGAATCTGAGGGATTGTAAGACATCCTTGTCTTCACAAGTCCTGGAAGCTGATCAGGTATGCCTGGTCCTTGAAGGTCTCAGTAAGATAAATCTCAAGTTCTGGAGATGATCTGTCTAGAAATTGTCTGTAGAGAGGTGACGGTTTAGTAGGCTTCAGCAACCTGAATACATACTTTGAAATTATCAATTGGAAGAGCTTACTTACCAACTCTCTAGAGAAGGAAATTTTCAATGAGCTAAGAATAGCCAAACCTGTGTTTCTACTAACTCTTATGTACAACGGGAGGCACTATACATCTAAACCAATGTAGAGTTGAGATACATGTGCCCAAATCACAGAGGGCTACACCTTTGGCACTCCTTACTCAGGATCTTCCCGTGCTGGAACCTATTCCTGCCCACAGACTTGATCAATTTAGGCAGGAGGGAAAATATGCTGAGCTGTGAATGCCCAACCTGTAAAGGCTTTAAGAAATTCAATGGGTTGCTGGCCAAAAGTAAAACAATACCTCCTTAGACTGAAGGCAAGAAGGAAATAGAACTTGTAATAGATTGCTAAGCCAAAGCTTGATAAGACCCTTCCAATCTCCCTGTAACACCCCAAAATTACCTATTCAAAACAAAACAAAACAAAAACAGGAACAGAAGAATATTGATTTGTCCAAGGTCTGAAGGCAATAAATGAGGCTACACAGGATATCCATTCTTGGTCCCAAACCCCTATACTCTGCCCACTCACCTCCTGAACAATAACAGGTTTTATATCATCCTGGACCTTAAAGATGTTTTTTTCTCTATACCTCTAGATGAGGGCTCAAAAGAACCATTTGCTTTTGAATGGCAAGATCCCCACTTGTATCAAAAGGAGCAGTATTGGGACACCTGAGTGGCTCAGTTGGTTAAGCATCTGTCTTCGGCTCAGTCATGATCCCAAAGTTCTGGGATTAAGTCCCACTTCGGGCCCTTTGCTCAGTGGGGAGCCTGCTTCTCCCTCTGCTTGCCACTCCTGCTTGTGTGATCCTTCTCTCTCTCTCTGACAAATAAATAAATAAAATCTTAAAAAAAAAAAAAGGCAACAGTATTGCTAGACTGTTCTACTCCAAGGGTTTAAAAATTCTCCCACTATTTGGAGAGGTTTTGAGTCAAGATTTAACAAGACTACACCTAGAAAGGGGGACAGTCCCCCAATATGTTGATGACATTCTTATAGCCAGCTCAACGGAAGAGGGCTCAGATCAAAATACAATAGAGGTTCTAAACTTGCTAGCAGAAAAGGGATATAAAGTTTCAATAAAAAAAAAAGGCCCAAATATCTAAGACAGAGATCAGATACTTAGGATGCTTGATCTCTGAAGGACAGAGGAGATTTCCAGAGGACAGAAAGCAAGCCATATACCACCACTCAAATGCAGTGAGGGGTTTTTTGGGGAATGGTGGCATTTTGCCAGGTATAGATTACCAACTTTGGTCTGATTGCAAAGCCTATTCATGAATAATTGCAAAGACTGGAAACTGACCCTTTTGAGTGGGATGGCCAAAATGATCAAGACTTTTATTTTATATATTTTTAAAGATTTTGTTTATTTATATGTCAGAGAGAAAGAGAGAAAGTGCACAAGCAGGGGAGCAGCAGTAGGAGGGGAAGAAGCAGGCTCCCTGCTTAGCAAGGAACCCAATGTGGGACTCAGTCTCAGGGCCCTGGGATCATGACCTGAGCCGAAGCCAGACACTTAACTGACTAAACTGCCCAGGCATCCCTGATCAAGACTTCTAAAAACTAAGAGAACTACTACTTACCACTACTGCTTTGGGCCCTCCTGACCTCTCAAAGCCTTTTGAACCATCCATCCATCCATGAGAGGCAGGGACTAGCCTTGGGAGTCCTCACCCAAATGTGGGGACATATGAGAAGAGTCACAACAGACTTTTCAAAACAGTTAGATGGCCACCATGCCTGTGGGCGGTGGCAGCTGCTTGCTTACTGATACAAGGGGCAGAAAAACTTACTATGGGGCAGTCTTTAACTCTATGGGTTCCCTATCAAGTGAGACCAATTCTGAATGCCAAAGGCCATAATTCGCTAACAGATGACAAACTAGGCCAATTTCAAGCCCTGACGATAGATACCCCAGACCTGTTTATCAAGTCATATCAAGCTTTGGGGTGCCTGGGTGTCTCAGTGGGTTAAGCCTCTGCCTTCGGCTCAGGTCATGATCCCAGGGTCCTGGGATCGAGCCCTGCATCAGGCTCTCTGCTTGGTGGAGAGCCTGCTTCTCCCTCTCTGCTTACTTGTGATCTCTCTCTCTGTCAAATAAATAAATAAAATCTTAAAAAAAAAAAAGAGTCATATCAAGCTTTGAATCCTGCCACTTTGCTGCCGTCCTCTCAGGGGCCACTTGCCCATGAACTGTAATAAAACCATTGATGTGGTAAATTCCAATAGAAAAGTGAACTTTCACCTTATGCTGATGAAGTATGGTTTTAGGGGAAAGCAGATTTATGGAGAGAGGCGAACATAAGGCCGGATAGGCTATGGTCTCCCTGCGTTAAGAGAAAAGAAGCCAAAAGCCTGTCCCCAGGAATTTCAGCTCAGAAGGCTGACCTGAGCCTTAGAGCGAGAGGAAGGGAAGGTTGTTACTATACACATGGATTCAAAGTATGCCTTCTCGGTATTACATGCTCATGGGGCTATCTAGAAAGAGTAAGGTCTACTCTCAGCTGCCAGCAAAGAAGTCAAACATAGCAAAGAGATTCTCTGGCTCTTAGAAGCCATCCACAAACACAAGGAAATAGCTGTGATTCACTGAAGGGACACCAAAGGGACACCAAAAGAGAGAAAATGAAGAGGTCAAAGGCAAAAGCCTGGCAGACACGGCTGCCAAAAGTGCAGCCCGAGAGAGGGACACCTTAGAATTCACCCTTATTCCCTCGGTTTCACTTGTAGATTTAGACCAGACTACTCCCCTGAGAACCTAGAAGAGACACAATCAAAGGGCTATAAGAGGACTTCAGTCTGAAAAGCCTGGCTGATCAATAAGGGCAATAAGACATGGGTGCCTCTAAGTCTGGTGTGGGAGATTTGTAAGAGCACCCATGACTCTGCTCATGATGGAAAAGAGACAATGTACAACTGGAGGATGAGAATAATTAGCACACCCAGCTCAAGACACCTAATTGAAAAAGTCATGAACTAATGTGCATATTGCCAAACAAAACAAAACAAAGCAAAACAAACCAATGCTAACACCAGGCCTCCTGCCCCACCACTAAGAAGGGCTATTTAACCTGGGGGCACCCAACTGGAGGAGGACCGACAAATAGATTTTTACTGTGAGGCCTCCAGCATCAGACAGCTTTCAAGACTCTCCTGACCCTGGGGTGCCTGGGTGGCTCAGTCAGTTGAGCGTCGGACTCTTGGTTCTGGCTCAGGTCGTCATCTCATGGGTTATGGGGATCGAGCCCCGTGTTAAGGTCCGCACTCAGTGAGGACTCTGCTAGATATTCTCTCCCTTTATCCCTCTCCCTGCTCACATTCTCTCGCTCTCTCAAATAAATACAATCTTAAAAAAAAAAGAAGAAGAAGAAGAATCTCCTGGTCCTAATTGATTCTTTCACTGGCTGGATTGAAGCTATTCATTGCAAAACAGAAAAAAATGGAAGCAGTTAAACCTCTTCTATAGAATATTAATACTAGTTTGGGGCTATCCTGAACAGTTCAAAGTGACAATAGACCAGCCTTTACCTCCATAGTGATGGTTAAAGTTGCTCGCTCCTTAGCTATGAAATGGAAACCAAAAATGCATGCTATCTGAGGCCTCTGTCTTCAGGAAAAACAGAGTGAGCTAGCCAGACCTTTAAAAAGACATTGGCCAAATTATGCCAAGAATCATAGGAAAATGGCTAAAGTTGCTGCCCATAGTTTTAACCCACCTGAGGGCACCCCCTCAAAGGAAAGTTAAAACTCAGTCCTTTTGAAATGTTGTATGCCTGGGAATCCTTTCCCGGGATGCATGGTCTATTTCTATGTCTACTTCAGGCCCTTGGGGCCCGTGGGGCCCGTGGGTGGGGCCTGAAGTAGACATGGAAACAGAAAACACTATTAAACACACAATACAGGGGCGCCTGGGTGGCTCAGTGGGTTAAAGCCTCTGCCTTCGGCTCAGGTCATGATCTCAGGGTCCTGGGATCGAGCCCCACATCAGGCTCTCTGCTTAGCAGGGAGCCTGCTTCCTCCTCTCCCTCTGCCTGCCTCTCTGCCTACTTGTAATCTCTCTCTCTGTCAAATAAATAAATAAAATCTTTTAAAAAAATAAATGAAAAATAAACACATGATACAGGTAGGGAAAGCTGTGACTGGACTGAGCCACCACGCCAACCTAAGCTTTCCAGCCTCCACAGAAATAAAAAGTCATCCCTAAGAGCCAGGAAACTGGGTCGATCTAAAGACATGGAAAACAGGTACCCCCTCAGATCAACTACAGCCTTTATGGAATGGGCCTTCTTTAGTGTCCTTAACCACCCCCTCTTCCTTTACCTTGCAGGGAATAGCAGCTTGGCTCCACCATTCCAGAGTAAGAAAGGCAGCTGAACCCTTCTCGGGCAGCAAAGAAGGGGACCAAACAGACCACATTTGTGAATTGGTGTCAAGTCTCAAGCTCCTCTTCAGAAAATCCTGCTAACCAGGAAGAGTTAAATTCCTGAGTCGTCAAATGTGACGTGCCCTGAAGTACTGGGAATGATGTACTCTTACTATTTGACCCCTGCATCTCTAAACTCCTAGTAAATTTTGCCACTTCCTGATTGTAACAAATTCGACTTCAAATTGTTCTTTAAAGAGCCTTTAAGGAACACTCCAGGGGATAATAAAAGCTTATCTAGCTTGAGCAGCAGGAGAAGAATTTCACTTCTTTAACTAGCGAGACCACAACACCCAATCTCAGCAGGAAGCAGTTACAGAAGACTGACCTCCGCTGGGGACCCCTCAAGAATGAGGAATGAAATATCTCAAGGGAGGCTCTTGTGAGCAGAAAGAGTTAGGTCCCCCAAAAAGCAAAGACAGACATAGCTTTCTGGACATAAAAGTCATTTTGGGCCCCCAGCCATCTTGTGAAAGCATAGAAGAACGAGCAGCCACTATCAGGCCAGGAGAGAATCTAATCATATCAAAAGTGAAGACTGACCTGATGCACACTCTTGAGTTATCTCTGCAGGATGGAAACCCCTTTGCACACTCAGATACCAGGCCCACAGGAGCCAGAGAATTTGATGCAGGAGAGTGAGGTTCTTGTCTCATGGAGTCAAAGAATGAACCTCGTGGACAAAGGAGAGTGAGTAAAGCAATAGAAGCCTATTAAGCAAGGACACATAAAAAGCTCTCAGGAGTGAGAGGGGTCCTGACAGGATTGCCATGGAGGGCTTTTAAGGATGGTCTTTTATAGTAAGCTAACCAGGAAACTTAAATCTTTTTATCATCTCTATTGATAGCACCATTGAGTAAGGACTAGTGATAACACCTTCAATGGCTTACTTCCTTTTTAGGGCCCGGTAATTCTTGGTTGGTCACAAATAGCTGTTATAACAAGACCCCACCTCTGACACCTAGGACAGGATGGTCTGGTTTTTTTCCCTTATCTCTGGTTTCCTTTCATCTCCCACATTTTGAACTTTGTGAGCCTGATCCCATGGCCCCTGACTCATCTCTCCCTACGAAGCCCAACCTGTCCCTTACTCAAATTGATGGCGTTGACTCTTGCCAGCCCTGGTGACTTCAATCTGGACTAAGTCACCCTAAGAAGAACTTTGCTCCAATTCCATGCTGTATTCCCCATTGTACAAGCTCCTTCATGATTACATATGCACCCTTAGCTTAAAGCTTTCTTGATTTTGCTATTGGGGAGACACTGCTTTGGGAAAGATCCCTGGCGTTCTCCCTTACTTGATGCAAGTAAAACCCTTCTTTTTCCCATTCTTTGGCTTGGTTGCATCTTTTGGCTCAACACCTCCCGAGAGACAAATCTAGTTTTGGGGAACAAGAGGAAGGAGTGGTTAACTCTACATGGAAGGTGGGGGACCATGATCAGGGGAACTTCACAGAGGAGATGATGTAGTTTGGGAATATAGGGAGGTTTGGTGGGGTGGAGTCTGGAGCCGACAACCAAGAAAGAATTCTTGAGAGTCTTTGGTGCAAAATGGTGGTTTATTAAAGCAGGGGGCCAGGACCCACGGGCAGAAGGAGCTGTTATCCTGGGGTTGTGAGGGGTGGCTGATTATATACTATGGGGTTGGGGGAGGTATGGAGAAAGGGAGGTTTTCAAAATGATTTTTATATATTAAAGAAGACTCACAGTCCTTGCCATTGTCAAGTTAAGGTTGTTTTCCTCTCTAGCAAGGCATTAACATGAAGATAGTTGGGAGCTTCCAGGAGGAACATTACACCCTGCCCACTTCAAGTAACTGTCAATGTGCTACCGATTATAAAGACATTTAATTGGGGCGCCTGGGTGGCTCAGTGGGTTAAAGCCTCTGCTTTTGGCTCAGGTCATGATCTCAGGGTCCTGGGATCGAGGCCCGCATCGGGCTCTCTGCTCAGCGTTCCCCCTCTCTCTGTCTGCCTGCCTCTCTGCCTCCTTGTGATCTCTCTCCCTCTGTGAAATAAATAAATAAAATCTTTTAAAAAAATTTAATTTAATTTAAAAAAAAGACATTTAATTATATTTACATTCCCTTCTGGAAGCTAGGTTATTGATAGAAATGCTTTGTTCTTGTAGATCGCTAAGACATTTGTAAACTGAGGGAGACTCTTGTCTTCCAGGATTGTGATCGCTATAAGTTTAACTATTTGTTTTTCCTTTCCTTTAGGGCAGCCAGGAGTGCATGTGGAATGTCACATATATCCCATGGGGGGTTGCGTTGTGGGGTGTCAGCTTCTGCTTTGTCCTCAGCTTGCCTTCTGTTCTCTTATCAGAGATGCACCTTCAAAACCAAGTATCATGCAGAGGGTTGTTGTTAAGGGTGGACTCACAGCAAAGGGTTGTGGACAGTTCTGGGTACAGAACTTCCAGGCCCCTATGAGGCTCTCTCCCCAACTGGGAACTTTTCTGCATGCTGAATTCGGGTGTCTCCTTTGAATGAGATTAGGAGTCTTACATTTGACTTACTTTGGGGGTCTTAACTTGCAAACCGCCCCCCCCCACCTGGTCAGTACATTCCTTGCTTAGGTAAGGGCAATCTCCAGTTCTGCTCTAGACAAATCACACCCGGCCTCCTAGTTGTTCGATTCCTTAAAAGTATTTGCATCCAGTGTCACCATATTTGCCTTTATTTTATTAGTCAGCTTCTCAGAGTTCAAGGGGTGATTCACTGGCACACCCTACATTTAAATGCTTCATGTGAAAGGCTCTTCCTCCTGCACCCTAAGGTAAACTCCTTAAGGGTGAAGTCTATTTTTTTTTCTTCCATGTATCCCACAATGCCAGCTGTGTTTCGCTGCTGGTGACGGTCGGTGCCTTCTGTCTTTTCTCCCTAAGGCAGTTCCTGTTTCTCAACTGTCTCTCCTCTTTTTCCAACTCATCCACAGCCTCTTATTCTCCCACCTCCTCCAGAAAAGTGCCCTCCAGCCCCAGAAGCAATCCTCAATGCAAAATGTTCTCCAGAGAAAACAGAGCCCTCCCCCAGGGGAGAATATTTGAATGTAGAACAGGATTAGACAAAGGTTAAATCTGCTGACCTTCAGCATCTCTTCCCTCCCTGAGATTTTACGATTCTGTTTTAAGGTATTGCTTTTAAGGTTCAAAGAGCTTGTTTGCCACAATTCCTTGTTCTACAGATTTTTTTCAGGTGCTATTATAGCGGGAAGAGGGAGGATGGGGAATATAAAGGTATAAAAACTATACCTTTAAATTGAGATTAGGAAGTTGCTGGTCGATAGAACATGTTTATTGTGTTCGTCATTAATACATTTACAAAGTAATCTATGAATCACACAGTAACAAATTAAAGAAAATAAAATTCAAGGCTATTTAGAGGAACTAGTACATGTAACAATGCTTTGTAACCTCTGAATACTATGCAAAAATAAGGTGTTATTGCTAATATCATTATTACTATAGCTGTCCTAGATGTGTGATTTTTCTAACTCAACGCACAAGATTAAGAAGTCTAGAGACCTTTCAGTTCCTTGTCAATATAAGATACCAGTAACAAGCAGAGACCATTTTCTTTCTTTTCCAATTCACCCTAGACTCTGATCAGTAAGCAGGGCCAGAAATATCAAATGACACAATCCATTCAAACAAAGCTATGCATCCTTTCAGTGCCAGGACAAAGTTTGGGGGGCCAAAAGAAAGTTTTCTCAAATAAAATCTTTCATGTGTAGAGTCAGGCATGTCAGGCAAAAACAGCAGGTACCTGTCGAGCCCATGGGGATTGGTCCTGATGGGACTTCTTCCTGTTCTACGGGGGCCCCAACCTGCTATCAAAGCACTGGGCTGGGCTGCTAGATGTAAGCAATTCATCTCTTGGAAATAGAAAAATGAGGTGGACTGAGGTTATCAACATATCCACACCTTCATAGGCATGTGATTTGTGTAAATATGTCTAGTTTCAAGAGATTTTGTAAAATAGAACACAGAAATATAGAACAGGAGTAGTAAGTCTGAGCAAGGAGACTGAAAAGAGAATGACAAGTGTTTGCATTAATTTGCTTTGTTCCAGGAGAATGGTGCCATTGATTTATTATGGAATAACATTAAGTTAAATGAGTTACTAAATGTGAAGTACCAAGGCCACTGCCTCCACATAGTAGGCCTTCAATAAATGTCATGCCTCCCTCCTAGCATCCTTCTACCATTGTAACCATCAAAGTTCATTGCCAAACTTCAAAGACAAGATTTAAAATAATTTCCCACCAGGAACAGAGACACAATCTAAGGTATGTAAGGATTCTGTTAAGATGACTACATACCTGTCTTTCAATCAGCACCTGAAGCACCTGATCTTTGCCCAGGCAGTTTTCAGGATGAACTTTGGTCTTTAAGGCAAATCAGCCCTGACACCACATATAATATTGGAACTAAGCATTAGAGAAATTACCCTGTAGATAATCAGAAAGATCACTAGGGTGGGGGAGGGGGAATGGGTGGATGACATAAAAAATGATCCAAGGATTGGAGATGTGGTTTCAAATCAAAACCAGTTACAGGATGTGCCTGGGTGGCTCAGTTGGTTAAGTGTTAGACTCTTAGTTTGGGGTCAGGTCATGATCTTGGGGTTGTGGGATCAGCTCTGTCTCTGGCTCCATGCTCAGTGTGGAGTCTGCTTGGAATTCTTTCCCCTCCCTCGCCTGCTGCTCTCTCTGCTTGCGCATGTATGCACGCTCTCACTCACTCTCTAAAATAAATAAACACATAAATAAAATCTTTTAAAAAAAAGAAAACAGAATCAGTTATGAAACTGACCAAGTAAACCCAGCTAGAGTAATTGTCACAAAATAAAATTCTGACTTCAGGGCAACGAAAGGAACCTTTTCTTCTTAAACCATTACCTTAGAGCATCAATCATCGTGATGGAAGATAAATCATAGTTCATCTCCAACATTTATCAAAGTGCCCAAAATATTGTAGGCACTCAATATTTGTTAGACAAATGAATCTCAGTTTTTTAGAATGTTTGACAGTCAATTCCAGGTAGAAATGATAGATTGAACAGACATACCTAATCTAACTCCTTCCAGAACTCCACTAAAATTCATAAGAATGGGGAGAGAGGGAGAAGAAATAATTGCAACAGAATTTTGGAAGCTAAAAAGCAGTGATAAAGGGCTTGGCAGACATGACAAAACAAAATCTAACTTAGTGGCACTGCAAAATCTTCTGGATATGGTGTGAAGATGTAGGAGGACTAAAATAAGGGAAATGGTTGTGATGCAGGTTGGCTGGATTGGAGGACCCAGGGGAGATCCCACAGGACCAGCCAAGAGGATCCTTGACTTCATGCAGGATAGAAATGAAACATGAACAGAGAGGAAGTGACAGCAGAGTTTACTGAAGGCATAGAGGGGCACCTGGCTGGCTCAGTTAGTAGAGCATGATCTTGATCTCAGGGTTGTAAATTCAAGCCCCACATTGGGTACAGAGACTATTTTTAAAAAAAAATTTTTTTTAATCTTAAAAAAGGGGTGCCTGGGTGGCTCAGTGGGTTAAAGCCTCTGCCTTCAGCTCAAGTCATGATCTCGGGGTCCTGGGATCAAGTCCCACATCGGGCTCTCTGCTCGGCAGGGAGCCTGCTTCCTCCTCTCTCTCTGCCTGCCTCTCTGCCTACTTGTAATCTCTCTCTCTCCTTCCTTCTTAACAGCAATGCTGAACCCTGAATTCTGAGAACAATAGAACAATGCCTCCAAATGCTGAAGGAAAATTATTTCCTACTTAGAATTCTATACCCAGACAAACTGTCCATCAAGAATAAAGGTTCCACCTGTGGAACCTGTCAGCTCTCATGCTTTGAGAGTGTACTTTTGCTTTAAGGCATTGAAAGAGGTTATCATTAAGATGTCAACTGCCATTATGCCACTTTTTAAAATCTGATACTAGAATGTCTGAATGAGCCTGATCCAGGTTGTTGTTTATATTTGCTTTGACTTATCCACGTTTCGATGGGGTTTCTGTTCTACCCACCTATCCCCCCACCCTACTATGACCTACTGCCCAGAGAGGCTGATGACGCTCATTAAACCTCACAGAAGTTTTCTGCTTTGACCTACTCCAGAACTGAAAATGAGCTTTGGTAAACTTAGAAGCAAAAAATGAAGAGCAGCCCTCTGCCCCTCCCACAGCTCCCACCAGAGTCTTGCCAGATGTCCTATATGTTGGCCACCTGCCAATGGTCCCAATTTATTAAGTTGCATGTTTCCCAGGTCTCACTCAAGACCTTGCCCACTGATTTCTCCAGAAACGCCTTTTATATACTTCATGGAAGCTGAAGCCAGACTGTGGGCTAGAAATTCTGTTCAGCTTATCTTTGGGATCATCTAGTCGTGCCTTCCTGCCTTTTTCCTACACATCTGGGCTTCTGCTTGCTGCTCAGTTGTTGGTTTTTTCTTTTCTTTTCTTTTCTTTTTTTTTAAGTATTTATTTATTTATTTAAGTAATCTCTACATCCAGCATGGGGCTTGAACTCACAATCCTGAGAGCAAGAGTCTCATCCTCTTCCAAAGGAGACAGCCAGGTGCTCCGCTGCTGTTTTTATATTAACCACATGTAGTAGTTGATAAAATATCTGAGAAAGAAGAAAATGATAGTGGTATTCCTTAAATATTTCAATTACTTCATCTCCTGGGATTTTGGAGATGGTATCCTGAAGATTGAGCCAGTGAGTTGTAGATTGAAGCGGAAAGTGTCTATGTCATAGAAAAGCAGCCTCAGTGGGTCACGAGCAGCCTGAGAAAACATTCATCTTCTCTGCTTCCATTTCATGCCCCATATCATCTCCATTTGGCTGTCAAAATCCTCAATATCAAATCTACCTGCTGCCAGAACCTAGAGCCTTTCAGGGAAAACAAACTGTCTAAGTGGTGGAGCAGAGCTGCATGGGGACTAAGGGCTTGATAAGGAGAAGGAGCTGAGTCTAAAAGACTGGGCCTTTTCAACCTTCCTCCTGGCTACCTGATCTCTCTGTTGCTTAACATCCTTCTGGGGATCCCTGTTGCCCCCTCAAGAGATCCCTTAGCATGACACACAAAGGTACTTTTTAATTTGACCTTTCCCTACCTTGCCAGCTTTACCTGTGGTCCTGACACCCTTTTTTCTCTTGCCCACAGCAATATTCAACTACTTAACAATTCCCTGAATACTGTGTTCACTCCTTTGTATTTTGATCATGCATGGAGCTCTCTTCTTACACACTCCTCTCGTCCTTGTCTGGTTAATATCTGCTCATTTCCAAGACTCAATTCAGGCATAACTTCCTCTAGTAAGGCTTCCCTACCCTAGCCACCTGTCCTCCCCAGACTGGATGAGAGGTGCTTCCTCTGTGCCTACCTATGTACGTCACATTGTAGGTAAAAGCATCTCTTTGGGACGCCTGGATGGCTCAGTCAGTTAAGTGTCGGCCTTCAGATAAGGTCATGATCCCAGTGTTGTGGGATCAAGTCCCACCTCAGGCTTCTTATTCTGTAGGGAGCCTGTTTCTCCCTTTGCCTGCCACTTCCCCTGCTTGTGCTCTCTCTGACAAATAAATAAGTAATCTTTTAAAAAAATTTTTAAAGAATTTTATTTATGTATTTGAGAGAGAGAGAAAGGGAGAGCGCAAGAGTGGTGTGAGAGGCAGAAGGAGGCATATCTTTGTATCATACGCAATAACTCACTGCTCTAAAAATCCACCATACTCCACTTAATCCTCCTCCCTGCCTCCCTCCCTAGAACCCCTGGAAACCTCTGATCTTTTTACCGCCCCCATAATTTTGCCTTTTCTAGAATGTCATAAAATTGGAATCATAGAGTATATAGCCTTCTCAGATTGCTTAGCAATTTTGCTTAGCAATATGCATTTAGGTTCTCTCCATGTCTTTTTGTGGCACGTTATTATTATTCAAAATAACTCAGCAAGGTAGGATTTTTAGTAGATGAACACCCGAGACTTGGAGAGGAAAGGTGACAGTACAGAAATAGCTGAACTATAAAAATGCCATGCTATCAATCTATTAAACGGAAATTCACTGGGCTCCTGCTTTGTGTCAGCCACGATGTTTGGTTGATTTCAAGAACAATAAGAAGATAATGTCCTAGTCCTTGAAGAACTAACAATTTAGTGTATAAGACAGTTACATTTAGAAGACTCATCGTTTCACAATACAGGAAGAGCTATGAAAGGGAAGGTATCCTGCTGATATAAAAATTAATTCAAGGGCACCTGGGTGGCTCAGTGGGTTAAAGCCTCTGCCTTCGGCTCAGGTCATGATCTTGGGGTCCTGGGATCGAGGCCTGCATCGGGCTCTCTGCTCAGCAGGGAGCCTGCTTCCCCCCCTCTCTCTCTGCCTGCCTCTCTGCCTAATTGTGATCTCTCTCTCTGTCAAATAAATAAATAAAATCTTTTTAAAAAATTAATTCAACGGACACCTGGGTGGCTCAGCCAGTTAAGTGTCTGCCTTCAGCTCAGGTCATGATCTTGGGGTCCCAGGATTGAGCCCCACATCAGAGTCCCTGCTCAGTGGGGAGTCTGCTTCTCTTTCTGCACCTCTCCCTGCTCATGCTCTCTCTCTCGTTCAACTCTCTCTCAAATGAATAAATAAAACCTTTTAAAAATTAATTCAAATAATAAAGGCACTTGACAGAATAATGCCACATAATAAGTGCTCATTAAATGTTAACTATTATTACCATTATTTCACTTAGATCTTAAAACAGCCCTAATCCCTATATATTGTTATCACTTATTTTCTGATCAACAATTGGTTCAGCGTATTTAATTAACTTGCTCAAAATCACCGAATGAAAAAATAAATCTGAGGCGCTCCTGGGTGGCTCAGTTGGTTAAGCATCGGCCTTTAGCTCAGGTCATGATCCCAGAGCCTGGGATTGAGCACTGCATGAGGCTCCCTGCTCAGCGGGGAGTCTGCTTCCCCTGCTCTCTCTACTCTACCTGCACCCCCCACCTGCTCATACATGCTCTCTCTCTCTTTCACTCTTTCTCTCTCAAATAAATAAATAAAATCTTTTAAAAAATGAATCTGAGTTTGTCTAAAGCCCATGTTCTCTCTACATTTATGCTTTCTCTGTAGTCCCAGCAGAAGTAACATCATGTCCAGAGGTAGAGACACTAAAGAGAAGAGTGTACTGAGGACAGTGACAAGTTGAGAGTGATTGAAGCACAGAGGGTGGAGAGGGGGGCTGTGGGTTGTAGAAGCTAGTCACAGGCTATGAAGGGCTTGCAAGTGCTGAAGTTCATAAAATAGTCCCACTAATTTGCTCATGATATTTAGCTCTAAGAACTGCTGAAGCGGAACATTCCCTTTGGAGTGTACAAAATAAGACAAGCTCTGTGTAAGACATTTTTGGTCTTGCTGAGGTCAATGTGGTGGGTTTGTTGCTGAGGAAGAGTTCTGACAATTGCTATGGAGATGCAACATAAGCAAAGAAAAGCCAAAATGTTTGTCTTCTGAAAACAAAATTAGAGGGAAGCACAGTAAATCAAAATTCCATAATGTGTTTTGCAAATAAACATCAATTTGAAGAGCAACTTCAGGAAATGAAATTGACTGAGTCCATCTTCACAGAAAACCCAACTGCTTCTTCCTCTTGATGGTTGGAATGCTTGCATGTGGGGGCATTTCTCTTTATCATCACATGGCTTCTTTATCTGAGAAGTAGAAATAAGAAAATTTACCTTTGATTGCTATTATGCTCTTGAAATCATCATATACTTTTTTTCTAAGATTTTATTTATTTGAAAGAGAGAGAGTGCATGAGAGAGAGCACAAGCAGAGGGCAGGGGTAGAGGGAGTAGGAGAAGCAGACTCCCTGCTGATCAGGGAGCCTCATGTGGGACTCGATCTCCTGATCCCAGGATCCCAGGACTTTGGGATCATGACCTACCCTGAAGGCAGATGTTTAACTGACTGAACTATCCAGGGGTTCCAAAATCATCATGTATCATCATGTCATCAAACTGAAAGGGCTGAATGCTATCCATACTTTTCTGGAGGATAAATGAAAATTAATTTCTGCCTAATTATTTTAATAATATGTTTAGCATTGATTTTAATATAACAGAAGAAATAGCATTGAATTTCAACTCAGAACAATTCAAGAACATTATCAATATCAACTAATTTGATATATTTTTAAAATATAACTTAGACAAAAGCAAAGAAACAGGTCATTTCAATACCATATTTTCTTGTTCCCATTAAAAAAAAAACTATCCATTTTTTGGCCAATATTTATTTACTTATCTAACCAAACTGGTGATTAAGAATGTACTATGTGCCCAGCTTGGTGTCAGGCACTAAGGACACAGTGTAGTCAAGGTAGACACAGTCTCTGATCTGAGGGAGTTTGCCGTAAAATACCAGAAAACTACAAGCAATGGCACCAAAGGGTTAAATTTTTATTAGTATATTGTAAGAGGATTGGGCTTGTGAATACACAGAACAGCACTTCTCAAGCTTTGTGTGTGAATCACCTGGGGATTATATTAAAATGCAGCTTCCAGGATGCCTGGGTGGCTCAGTCGGTTAAGCGGCTGCCTTTGGCTCAGGTCATGATCCAAAGGCCCTGGGATCAAGTCCCACATCGGGCTCCTTACTCAGCGGGGAGCCTGCTTCTCTCTCTGCCTCTGCCTGCCACTCTGCCAGCTTGTGTTCTCTCCCCCTCTCTCTGACAAATAAATAAATAAAATCTTTTAAAAAGTAAATAAAAAATAAAAAAAGTAAAACGCAGCTTCTGATTCAGTAGGTCTAGAGTGGAGTTGGTATTCTGTATTTAAGCGTGGTGTCACGTCATGCTGATGCCACTAGTCCATGGACCACACTTTGTAGAAAGGGCATAGACTATTAAGACGTACAATCGATCATTAAGCTATAGGGCATAATGTAATATTAAAACTTTTTCTCTTCTTGGTGTGAAAGGTGTATTCTTTGAAATCAAATAGTTGAGTTTCAGTCCTGGCTTCAACCATTTGCAGGCTCTGTGATCTTAGGAGGGTTACTTGACCTCTCTGTCTCAGTTTTCTTATCTGCAAACTGGGGATAATGGCAGAGACTATCTTATAAGGTTGTTGTGAAGGTTAATGATATAATTTATATAATTCACTTAGAATAGTGCCTAACTCAATAAATGTTAGCTATTATTTTTTTGTATTAGTATTGTTTTAGAGATCTAGTTGGGATTTGGTATACTTCGTTAATCTGAAGAGTCATGATTTTTATAATTCTGGATAATATTCAATCATTATCTTTTTACAAGCTGCCTTTCCTTGAGTGTTTTTTTTCTCTTCTCGGATTCTGGTTCAACATCCATGTACCTTGTACCATGTACCTTATGTCTTCTTTAATATTTATGTGACTTAGCTTCCTTATCCGTAAAATGAGGATACAAACATTAAAAAAAAAATTCAACTGAGTAAATTTAAAGATCAAACTGAATTTATGCAATGATCCATGAATCAGGCAGCATCCTGTCAAACAAATGAAAAGGAATTCCAAGGCACAGTACAAAACAGAAAGCTTTTATAGCCAGAAGGGGAAAGAGAGTGGATTGTTTCAGGTAAGGTGAACTTCTTTTAGGGGACAAAAGGGTCTATCAGGCAGATTAACTCACTAGTCCTGACCAGGAAATTCCAGATGGACTGGTTAAGATTACATTCCTGGGAGAGGTCCATTAGGTTACACATTAAGTCTTCATTTGCTGACATGGGGCTTAGCACAGTTATTCCATTTGGGGCTTGCCTGTCCTTTTTAAACAGTTAACCCCTTTTGATCAGACGCTCAGCTTAACTGAAAGATGTGATCAAAATTCAAGGCATTAGCACCACTCCTAGCTATCACTCTGAAGTTCTCAGAGTCTTTGTTGATCCTGTTTCTGGTATCCAGACACTGTGATGTTTTGGCTGAATCACTGTGATATTCACAGGCCAGGCCTTCTGGTTCACAACTTTTAACTTGGTCATTCTCTTTGTTCATTTTCTGATGTTTCAGTCTTAGGGAGATCATTTGCTTGGTGGTTAGTGGCTACAAACATATATTTAAAGGTCTTAAGACGGGCGCCTGGGTGGCTCAGTGGGTTAATGCCTCTGCTTTCGGCTCAGGTCATGATCTCAGGGTCCTGGGATCGAGGCCCGCATCGGGCTCCCTGCTCAGCGGGGAGCCTGCTTCCCCCTCTCTCTCTCTGCCTGCCTCTCTGCCTCCTTGTGATCTCTCTCCCTCTGTGAAATAAATAAATAAAATCTTAAAAAAAAAAAATAAAGGTCTTAAGAGAATACATTGCACCAGGGAGATTTCTATGATTATTATAAGCAGGATAATTCCCAATGTCTGGAGTATGCTTCAAAGCCATGGACCCAAATCAATCAAAATCAAATAAGTCAAAGAAATACCCCACTGAAGGAGACACCTTTTTAAGCCAAGTGATTTGCTCAATGATCTTATGTAACTGAGTTTCAACTTTCTCCCAGAAAAATTCCTCGGAGATGAAAAATGGTGCCATTTTCCCATCAGCATCTACCTTGTTGGTCATATCCTACAATTTTGCTTCTGTTGGATTCTGACCCAGTGACCTCATGATAATTCAAAGTTCTTTTGTTGTGATGGTGCCATCACCATATTTGACTAATAGGGAGAAAGCTTTTTTGAACTCAGCATTTTGTTCTTCTGTCAGCTGACCAGACATGGTGTGAATAAAGTGAGGAAGAACAGAGAGGGCCTGAGGGTGGCTGCACTAGCACAGGGGTTGTGATGGCGGGAGTGGTCTCACTGCTGCTGCTAAGGCACAGTGTGTGCTCAGCACTGTCCTGCTACCTGACTGTGAGTAACAGTGCCACCCCCACGAGGCTCCTAGGACCATGGCCCCATATAAGCACTCTTTCATTCTGCTTTGTTGGAACCTTGTAAGCAAGGTACCAGGTCTATTTTTCCAAGGGGCATTACTGGATCTGTAAAATCAACTTTAGTTCCTTAAAACTGTCTGGTCGTATCTGAGTCTAGGCACTTCTATCTCAACAATGACATCCCAGTCAAAGGTTTGGTAATATAACTGATGTTTCCAAGTGTGTCCCTTTATAAGAGTTTAGATTTGTATTGAATTTGTGTAGATAATTAACAATTTTGCCACAAAAGGAATGCCTCAAGAGTTTCTGAATTCTGAAGGGAGAAAGTATGGAGAAAAAATAAGTGTTTCATCTTTGTTTACAATAGTACACTTTACCAAATTGCTGTAAGTCATGGATAACTTAACGTTTCACCAAATCTGGAAAAATAAAATATTAACCAGAATTGTTTCAAACAAGAAGTCATAAAAATTATAATCATACTCCTCAATTCACTCAGTTCCATCTTATTTATTCTTGTTCTGCTTGAGTCCAGTTTTTCCCATTAGTTCTGGAAGTTCTTACCCAGTTCAGTTTTATGATCATAAAGTTATCAGAAACCTGTGCTTGCCAGAGTCCTTTCCGTGAATCTTCTTGAAGATAAACCTCTACTTTTGCGAAGCATCAGAGTAAAACAATAATTCACTGTAACTGACAAAAGACTTAAAAATTCTCATCATTGGGACACCTGGGTGGCTCAGTGGGCTAAGCATCTGCCTTTGGCTCAGGTCATGATCTCAGTGTCCTGGGATCAAGCCCCGCATTGGGCTCCCTGCTCAGTGGAGAGCCTGCTTCTCCCTCTCTCTCTGCTTGCCACTCTGCTTACTTGTGCTCTCTCTCTGTCAAATAAATAAATAAATCTTTTTAAAAAATTCCCATTATTAAAGATCCGATGGAAGTTCTTTATAATGGAGTTGAGAAGGAAATTTGTTTATTTTTGTGACACATACTATTTTATAATAATAACTGGAATTATTATTGAGAACATTTTACCAGGACATACCAGGACATTTCCACGAGTTTCATACAAATTTTAGAGCATTTATACCATAGACATACATAAATACAACATAAAGAATGCTTAGTATTACTTCTTATTTGACAACGCTTCCCCTATAATTTAACATGGCAAATATGTCTAAGTAGTTTAACATCTTCCATTTTATAAGGAGAGAGAGCAAATCTTTTTAGATGTTCCAAGTATCCTCTAAAAAAATCCCAAAGTTAGTTTGAAGTCAAAAGGCCTTCATTTAGAATTTGATGTTGGGAAGTTTGTCAAAAATATCAAAAAGTTCAAATAGGATCATAGGTCACTGTGAAACAATATTTAGTTTTTCAATTAGGCATGGTGACAATTAAAGACTTCGCTGGCAACTACAGAAAATTGAACAGTTGTGCAATTTCTTATTAAGAGCAGACCAAAAATTTGAGAAAACTTGTCCTTTTAGCAGATGAAAGAATATTAAGGTTTTGTTTTACCTAAGTACACTATTGATATTATAGCTTATTTTCAAAAGATTTATTTGTTTGTTTGAGAGAGAGAGAGAGAGTGAGAGGAGGGGCAGAGGGAGAGAATCCTGAAGCAGACTCTTTGTTGAGCACAGAGCCGGATGCAGGGCTTAATCCTAGGACCCTGAGATCATGACCTGAGCCAAATCAAGAGTTGGCCACCCAACCAACCAAACCACCCAGGTGCCCCTATTATAGCTTATTTCTAAAATACTTTTAACAAATTCATGTAATCTTATCCAGCTTGGCCACAATAAAATTCCTTTCTCAAAATACTTTTTTCCTTGAACTTTCTACAATTTTATCCTATGTTTTCCTCTTTCCCATTCTGAAGTAACCAGCCTCTCTTTAGAACAAAATTACTTTCTTTTCCCTCAACAAAAATTCATTCCCATTCCTCATACTTTCTTTTACTAAAAACGCACATCTTACTTCCCACTTGCAGAGCTGCTTCCCTTATTTCTAGTAATTTTAATTACCTATATTAGAATTCTTAACCCTTAAAAAGATTATAAACAACTGTGGACTGTCTTTCACATTAACATTCTGTGGATTTGCAAGTTTATAAATACCTTTTATAATTTCTAGGAACATACGGTTTCTCATTATAATTTTTTCAGCAGGGCACAGAACGTGTTTACTCATAGTTATAAATGCCTTGAATTCTTCTGTAAAGGAAGGAAAAAGTGGATAAACCTGTGTTCAGTAATTAATGTTTCAGTGTTTTATGTTATTTGGAAATAGATAAACACAATGATCTAGATATTCTACGAATTTAACTTAACTCATCATTTATCTTAACTTAGCAAAAACTTAAGGTTTCAAGTAATGAAAAACATTTGGGGAAACTGACTTAAAAGTTCACCTAAAAGCTCTATCCTAAAAACTTAATAAGACATTAGACAAAATCATTTATCATCCCCAGCTATTTTTCTTATCGACAATTTTTGTATGAGACAACATGAACTCATTTGACCTTTAGTAAGCCTAGTTAGAATAAAAGTTGTATGTCTGCATTACTTTTAATGTTGATAACTTTGAAGACATGTCTATTTTAATTAAATCAATAAAGTTTAAATCAGCTTTAACACCAAATAATTTTCCCAGATCATGTGAACTTGAAATTCATTTGGGTTAGTTTCTATTATATTTCTGAGAATTTAATTTATGTAAACAATTAATTGTCTTTAAGTCAAATATACCTCTTATAAAAATTAATTTTGGCAGTACCACCCAGAGGTAGAAAATTATCACACATCTACACTTTATATATATAGAGAGAGAGAGAGAGGGAGAGAGAGAGAGAGAGAGAGAGATACAGAGACCTTGCAGCTTTCATTTTAGAATTACTGCCATGAATCAGTACAAAACTCATTAGTTATAAAAGAACTTGAATCTAAGTTGTTTTTCTAGTTTCATAAAGATTTATAACGTAAGGACAGTTGCTTTTAAAGCCTCAAAGATTTGGGTTGCAACTTAAATCAACTTTTAATTATCAGCTTTTTTTTTTTTTTAATTTTATTTTTATTATTTGCCCAAGGGGTACAGGTCTGTGAA
>LNAC01000243.1:2469348-2604720 GCA_002007465.1 Ailurus styani | reverse complement strand
GGCAGATCCTGCAGCCGCTCCCGCACTGCTGCTCCCGGAGGAGGAAGGTGAGTCTCTCCGGGTCTGCTGCCCGTGGGGTCCCCGCTCACAGATCAGTGGCCCGGCTGAGCTTCAGATCCCAGCCCAAGGTAACCCCAAGCTGAGAGACACCTCAGCTCAGCTCCGTCTCTCCCGCCGGCTTCTGAGACCTGGGAGCTCGGTCGCGCTCAGACACCCCTGGTCTTTTTGTGTCCCCGTGGGTCCTGAGACCACACTGTCCCTGCAGGGGCTTCACCCCCCGCTTGGTCTCTGGGGCGACGTCCCTCAGTGGAGCCGACTTCTCACAGTTCCGAGTCTGTGCTCCGCTGCTCGCTCCCTTGCCGGCAGCCGGCCCCTCCCCCCGGGGTCTATCTTCCCGTCGCCGCAGATTCACTTCTCCGCACGTCCTACCTTCCAGAAAGTGGTCGATTTTCTGTTCCTAGACTTGCTGCTCTTCTTCTCTTCGATCTCCGGTAGAATTTGTAGGTGTTCAGAATGGTTTGATAGCTCTCTGGGTGAATTCCTGGGACCTGATGATAATCGGTCTCCTACTCCTCCGCCATCTTGCCGCTCTCTCCGGAAAAGCAGTTTTTAATAACATGTGTTTCAGTAAGAAGGCTTTGGTCTTGCCATCCTAGATGATAAGATTAAGTCATCAGATGCTTACACCTGTATGTAGTCATGAGCTACAAATGCAGATCAATGAGCATTGTATTGGCAATATCACAAACAGCATCGGATATGATATTCTGAAATGGTGGACAACTCCTGATAAAGTTTTGAACAAAGTCTTTGTCATGCTTTGATTTACTTCATAAGCACATCTCTGGAAAAGTTGGTGTACATTGAAACCATGCAACTATTATTCGTGTTTTATGTTAAAAAAAAAACCTTTGGGCGCCTGGGTGGCTCAGTGGGTTAAAGCCTCTGCTTTCGGCTCAGGTCATGATCTCAGGGTCCTGGGATCGAGGCCCGCATCGGGCTTTCTGCTCTGCAGGGAGCCTGCTTCCTCCTCCTCTCTCTCTGCCTGCCTCTCTGCCTACTTGTGATCTCTCTCTCTGTGTATCAAATAAATAAATAAAATCTTAAAAAAAAAAAGAGGAAATAACTTTTTATAAAAAAAAAAAAACCTTTTCTAAAATTTCACTAAGCAATGAGGATTCATTTTTAGGAGTTGAACAGGGGGAGCACATGCCCTGACTTGGAAAATGTTGACACATAACTCAGTTTATTTGCTCTGTACCCTGTCTAGCCACTTGTCATTTCTCAGGTCTCTGATTTGAACTGCAACCACACAGGAAATGGTGGTGAAGAGTCTAGAATAATTTTTGGAAAGAATCTACAAAAGCAAAGGAGGTTGACCTATACTCGTCTCATCTGGGAATGCACCTTAACCTTAGTAACTTTGAAATATGAAAAGCTCCTACTTTGTCAACTGGTAAATGTCCATTTCTATATTATTGGCTTAACATCTAATAATAAAATAAAAAAAAAAAGAGTGCTTCTGTATCTTTAGGTTCTTTGCAGTGAGATGCTTTCTTTCCAGATCCCCAAGTTGAGCAATAGCCTTTGCTCATCTCCATTCTGTAAGGTCTGAACCAGGACCACAAATTCATCCTGTAAATCTGGACCACATCCCTGCTCTGGGGTTGACCCTGTGATTGTTGCAATTTTATGCTGTAGCTTAACTGCCAGTTTTAGTTAATTTTATTCATAATCTAATGTCATCATGTTCAAGATACTGTCTCTGAATAGTGCTTTACCATTTTTATGGAGCTTGCAGTTACATTATTTTAGTTGCTCCTACAGCAAATTCAGGCATGTCTTCGACTTATAGGTAAGGAAGCTGTTCCTTCAATATACCATGCCATCTTCTTCCAAGACTGTTTCTTTCAGAATCACATTCTTTTTTTTTTTTCTTCTATCATGGCCGATAGCATCAGTTCTTTTGTTTACTGGTTCATACACTCATGAATACTTACTCAGTGTGTAGCTCCAGTGTGCTAGATTTGGTACCTACTCCTATAGAATAGAGCGATGGACAGGGTTCTGGCCCTCAGGGAGCTTAACGTCATGTCCAGTTGCACTCTTTGGTGATTTTCTT
Source organism: Ailurus styani (assembly GCA_002007465.1). NCBI lineage: Eukaryota > Metazoa > Chordata > Mammalia > Carnivora > Ailuridae > Ailurus > Ailurus styani. The sequence continues at coordinate 2,602,598 of LNAC01000243.1, read as the reverse complement.
GTCATAGGGGGCAGATAATGATGGAAGACAGAAAAGAAAATGAGATCAGTAAAACATATCAATTGAATTTAAATACAATTTAAATTGCTTAAGAGAATGTAACTCAGTGTAATTCAGTTGTCATTCACAGGTGAATTACCCAAACTTTTAATAAATCTCTACTAAACCTATGATCCCAGGATCATTAATAATAAAATGAGTATGGAGAGAAGGAATTCCTAAGGTCAGTTTTAACACTTCCCATTACTACAGTTGTGTGTTCTGCCTGCTGTATTCCTAAGCTCCAGGGCCATTTGCAGACCATTCTAATTCATTTCTAGGCACCCCACTTCCTTCATGAGGCAGATTGCTGCCAACAGTGTTCTATAAAGTTTGGGTTGAGTGAGAGATTTCTTAGTAGTATGATTTTGGATAATAGCACACCTATAATTAAGGGCAGAGTGTTACGGAGCTTTTAAGAAACTAGTATTACAAACTGCATTAGATCACTGAAATGTGAGCCCAGGAGGCTTGTGGGTAAGTGACATTCGGTGTATACCATTTAAATCACAAAGTGGTGAAGTGTGTTGGCCTTAATACAGTGAGTGAACAGGGGCCTTGAGAATAAAGCAGGAACTAATTTTCTTATTTCAAAATGAAATGTAATGGGACAATTTTATGCTTTTAAAATTGCCCACTAGGTGCCAGCATGAATATTATACTTTCCATAGTTTCACTGGCAATTAGTATATCAAGATTGGGTAGCTAACTCTGTTTTCTATTGGATGAGCAACAAAAGAATATGATGAATGGGTATGTTATAGCTTTATTTCAAGCCATGATTTTAGTGATACAACCAAAATTATGTATTGAAATGTGATGTGAAATATATTTTAGAAAAGGTCTTTATAATTGGACAGTTGTCAGAAGATCTTGAGTACCATTTGATAAATCAGAACTTTTAGTGATTGATAGCTGTTCTTTGGATGCTGGAGTGAGACATTACATTTCTCTTGTCCTCAGTTTTATCATCTTAGACAAAGGAATAAATTTTGGAGCATGTCTTCAGAATAAGAGAGTTTAGTATTGGCTCAGCTGGGCGAGTCACAAGTTGAAGCAAGAAAGGAAATGGTCAGTTGTCCCTTCATCATAACTTCACTTAAGAAGCACTTGCTGATGCTTGTAAAATGGTGTGCCAGGCACTGTGTAAGGCCCTGAGGATACAATGGTGAACAAGACTTTCAGTTGTGAAGAGAACGTGCTCAGTAGTCTTTGATAGTGTGTAACTATGGGATGGGTCTGTGATCTCTCTGAAAGATGGTGCAGTGACTGGTGATGACCTCTTGTTTGGGAGATCATCTTAAGTTCATTATGTTGATAGTGGGTTGAATCGATCATCCATGGCACTGTCATCTAGAAGCCTAGACTTAGCACCCAGTAATAACTTATTGAGGGAAGTTTCTCAGCTTAATGTGACCTGTGATGAGAATGGTCTGAGGAGATACACGTGCAGCTTAAAATAACACGCTGGAAGTGGCATGGAGGTCATAAAGGACTTTGTACTCACCGTTAGAAAGGAAGCATGAATCAGAACCAGAGAAGAAACATTGTTAAGGCTGAAGAATCTACTTCCACAGAAGCAATTTTAGGAAACCTGACAGGAAGTCCTCCCTACTCACTTGCACTTAATTGGCAGATTCTTGACATTTCAGTTTGAGAGCTTTACTCAGACTGAAGACACTGAAGGATGTTAGAAAGCAAATGCAAATAACTTGGAGCAGTAACCCCAGAGTACGAATGAGGTTTTGGATTCTTTCCCGAAAAGCAGTAGGGATAGAGGGAGAGACAAGGGACAGAGGGACTATGAGGGCCCCGAGTAGGCGACTAGTGTTAGCGGGTTATGTAATGGCAAGGTTTTTCCCTTTGAATGGGGTAGTCAAAGGCATGAAAACCAGCTTTCACCTCTTCTACTGCTGTGTCTGGTATGAGCAATCATACTGGCCAGCCACAGTTCTCTCTTTCCAAAAGGCAGCTTCACCTCAGAAATGTTTGCTACAGCCTGGACATTTGTGTCTCCCTGCCCTAAATTCATATGTTGAAACCTAATCCCCCAAATGATGGTTTTTGGGAGGTGGGGCCTTTGGGAGGTGATTAGGTCATTTGGGTGGAGCCCTCATGAGTAGGATTGGTGCCCTTATAAAAGAAATCCTGGAGAACTCCCTCACCCCTGCCGCCATGTCAGCAAGAAGATGGCTGTCCATGAAGAACGAACAGAGTCCTCACCAGGCACCAAATCTGCTGGCACCTTAATCTTGAACTTCCCAGCCTCCAGAACTACAACAAATAAATGTTTGTTGTCTAAAGTACCCACACTATGGTATTTTTGTTACAACATCCTGAACAGACTAAGCCAGTGGTTACCTTTGTTCCAAGACCCATTTCTGTGCATACTCTAGCACACTTTTTTGCTACAAATCACTGACCTTGTTGTGCTATCACTGACTTCCAACCTTTCTTAGTTTAGTTTGAAGTTGCCCAGCTGAAAATAAAAAGGAGAGGGGTGGGTGGGGTGGAAAAAATAAAAGAAAAACTTCTGGGTTTTCTTTGATTAGAAAAACAAATTTCTCCTGTATGTTTTAAGAGTGATAGTGTAATTCAATATTTATACTTTATATGATAATTTGACAGAAAACTTACGAAGACCTAACATTTTCCAGAAAATCCTCTGTGGAAAACTCGTAACAAATATTTAATCTGGCGTTTCCTATATGCCAGACATTGTGCCAAGCACTCTGTGTGATTAACCCTCCTGTATAGATGGAGAAGCCAAGGCTCTAGGTCATTACTAAGTAACCTAATCCCAAGTCATGAAGTTAGTAAGTGTTGGAACCAAAGTTCAAACCCACGTTTTTGCATGTTGAGCCCACCATCTTTTCACTGAGTCTGTAGGATGTTAGTAAGATGTGAGGTGAAAAAAAGCATCTCGTGGTTTGGAAAAAGGAGTTAAAAGGTGAGTTGAACTCATCTTTTCTGCCAGACCCTGAAGAGCCCTCCATCATCTGCTGTTGATGGGAAGCTTCAGGGAGAATATTACATGGAGCACCTTGCAAATTTATTTCACCATGGAACCCTTGTTTCATGGCGGTCTTCTACAGGTGTTGTTCCAGAAGACCCATTTTCTGAAATGCCTCTTTAGGACCTATTTGTTGTGTTTTAGAATTACAGATGCTGCTGACCACTGGGAATTAGGATTTCTCAATTACTACATGTGGAGGAAGAATCTTGGTTTTATCACCTGTAGAGACTTTTCCCCAGTAAATAAGTTCCTAAATAAGAAGCCTAAAATGGAAATCTCTTTTTATCTCTCTCTCTCTCTTTTTTTTTTTTTTTGAGAGAGAGAGAGAGAGAGAGAAAGCACAAGCAGGGTGGAGAGGGGCAGAGGGAGAGAGAGAGAATTTCAACCAGGCTCCACACCCAGCATGAAGCCTGACGTGGGGTTCAATCTCACCACCCCGAGGTCACCACTTGAGTCTAAATCAAGAGTCAGACACTAACCGACTGAGTCACCCAGGTGCCCCTATCTTTATTCTTTATACCTCTGCTTATCTTTTCCTTTTGTCTTATTTTCTTCACACTTCTATTAATTGTATCATGAAATAGAATTCCCTTGAGCCCCATATCTATGTCAGGGTGGTTTTTCTAGCATTTGTGTTTTTCCTTAAATCTTTGACCATGTCACACCTTTGCTGCTTTGTTTCTACTTTCTCTCTCATTCCCTTCTACTTCCTCTCTTTTAAAGAGTTTCAGTTTCCTAGTTAATATTCCTAATGCATTTTCATGTACACATCTTAAAAACAGGTACCTAAACTTTAATGTCATTATGAATCAATGAAAGAGACAAGTGGATAGTATTCAAAACTAAAACACCAACTGGCATTCCATATAAAGATGTGCATATCCTGATTCATGTAATGCATTAATTCTATGAAAATTTCAAATAATTATTTTCTAAAATTTTGAATATTTGGGTTATTAAAAATGATGATTCTTTAAATTACACTTAAACTTTCAATAAATTGGAGCTGTGGTCACATTTATGTCTTAAGTCAGTTTAATCAAAATGTTGACTAGTATTTCCCAAATTTGTTTGATGGTGAAAATCACTTGGCATGTTTATCAGAGACAGATTCTTGAGCTCCATTCCAAGTGTCTGAATCAAAATCTCCAGGGACATCTGTATTTTTAATATCAGTAGACAAGTTTGAAAAACACTGGTCTATATCTGGCTTTAATGACCCATAAGCAAAATATTGCAGAAATAATTTATTGTATATATTATGTTATCCTTAACTTTCTAAATGAAAAAATAATGTATTAATTTAAAAGCCTCTGAAAATTTTAAATTATTTGCTACACTCTAGTAATAGGTAAATTATGGAAATTTAGCCTATTCATTATTTTTATGCACACCTAACAATATGGCCAATTATAGGTTATTTCAATTAGATTTTCTATAAAAGAAAAGGATGAAAAAGGATAGCAATTTTATTTTTCTTCCCTAGAGGCTAAAATTGTCCTCTTTTGTGTTTCACGTTTGGGTAGTTTCTTCGTTGAGTTGTCAGAATATGTATTTCTTACTAAACTCCTAAGTTATCCCCTTCAACCCTGTAGATCTATGTTTACTGTGTGTAACTGAGAGAGTTGTAGAGTAATGAGTCCCCATTGGCCATAGTTTGCCTAGTCACGGTTGTTTGCCAAATGGAGCTAGTCACCTGGATGATTCAGACTAGGAACATCTTTATGTTTATTCATATAAGTCTCTAGAGAAAAATGTAAAACAGAGTGCAACTGACATCCAAATATTAGACCTCACAGATGGCCTACCTCCACTGGGATTTTCCCAAACATTGAAAAGAGGACAGAAATTTGTCCCTTTCTGTTTACTTTGCAAAGTCCCACATGACCCAAAGAGAAGATTGAAAGTGAACCTGTTTCAACTTCCATTCATGAAAACTGAAATCCTTTTTCTTCTTTTCTTTTTAGAGCCTGATGTAATCTCTCCTCAAGACAGTGTCTAAGTTGAAAAGCAGGTTCTAAACTAGCTCCAAAAAATAAATACTGATTCAGATGGGCCAGATGTAACTCCAGTTTGAATGTGACAAGATCTGAAATGCGTGGGCTAAGAGTTCTAATAGAGATGCTTTAGTGAAAACGATAGATTTTTTTTCTTAATATTTTCCTTGCCTGAATTCAACTTTTCTTCACTGAATAGCCAGAGATGGTAATATAAGACAAAACAACATTGGTTATTGGAATCTGAAGTCATAAAATTTCTTGAGATGGTTTTTCCCTTCCTAACCAAGTTGATCCACAATTGAAGGAAATTCTAGGGACATAAATCAGTTCTAATTTTTGGTGCTTTCTGAGTCTCTTTAGTTCATTTAGGCTTGGTGTGTTTTCCTGGAAAATGTTATGAATTTAGCCACGAGATGGCAATGTTGCTTAAGAAGTTAGAGGATGCCAATAGTAGTAAGACAAACTGGGAAAGAAATAATTCCTTCGATAAAATCTATAACTTAATTACTGGTTTTACTGCTTTCCATAAATTTGGAGAATGGCTTAAATTAATGGAGAATGGCCAGGCATAAAATAAAATGAGTATGACAGAAAATGTGAATGTTAAATAGCTATATCATTATACCTAATAAAGGGTATGGCTCTTAATAATACCTGAGGCTTGGGAAGCAATTCATCTGTGAGAACAAAATTTTTTTATATTTTAATTTTAAAATCCTCTTATGCAACCTAATACCATCATCTTGTCAACTTAGAGTTCTTATTGAGACATAATTCAGTTTGTTAATAAATGTTTTAAATAAAGCTCTTTGCTCTTAAACATGGAAGATGAGAGCAGTGTCCCCTAGAATTGTGCATTGTCCAACAGTACGCAGTGGACCTGGGCGAGAGGAGGAGGCTTTAGCCTTGGTTCAACGGCATCTTTAAAGTTCTTGGAAAACCTCATATAAGAAGAGATTGTCAGAACCATTTTTGCTGTTCGCCTGCTGAGGGAATATAAACTGTATTCTTCAGACGGGACTTCTGCATTTCTTTTGAGATTCCGTAGGAAGTATGCACCAGGATCTGGACTAGGGTGATGTGAGTAATACAGTTGCATTGGGTACCAAAAAAACTCAGCAATAAAATATTTTAATGCAATATTTCAACAAATCAAAGTTAATGAAAAATCTATGATGAACATGTCAGCATTTTAAGTAAAGACAGGATGATACTGATAGCACAGTCTTCTGAGTTCTGAATGCGTGCTAAGAATTGTCTGCAAACAGGCTCAGTATGGGTAGCATCACTGGGCTTTGATGAGAGAATGTCATTGTGGTCAATACTTTTTCAGTAAATCAGATTGGAAACAAAACCAAACCCAAGGTAGAAAGTGTCTTGTAGCAGATGCAACTGTATTCATCAGCAGCTTTTCTCTGTAAGCCACAAAAGTGAAAAATGTGGGATCTAAGAAATAGTGAGGGGGTGCCTGGGTGGCTCAGTTGGTTAAGCATCTGCCTTTGGCTCAGGTCAATGATCTCTGGGTCCTGGGGTTGAGCCCTGCATAGGGCTCCCTGCTCTGCAGGGAGCCTGCTTCTCTCTCTCCCTCTGCCTCCCCCTGTGCCTCTACCCCTGCTTGTGTGCTTTTGCTTTCTCTGTCAAATAAATAAAATCTAAAAAAAAAAAAAAAGAAAGAAAAGAAATAATGAGGACTTGCCCAATTTCAGTTTCTATTCACATGAACTGTGTTACAAGGATTTAATCAATATTCTTCCTTTTCGCTCCTAGACATGTTTCATACCAATATGGACTGAGGGATGGAATTGCCAGTCTGATATATTCCAGTCATGCTGGTGGACCTAAAAGGAATTTCTAATCAAGTGTACAGTGGATAATAATTTAAAGAGATTTGACTAACATAACACAATAAAAAATAATAATAAAAAATAAAGAGATTCAACAAAGCAACTTTTATTTCAACAAAACAGAACCTCTCACTCTCACACTGAAAGAAAACATCTTGAGTCAGAGATACTTCCTTGGGGAACTCTAAGATAATGGGAGTTTTTTAATTACTGGATGCGATTCCATCATGTCTTCTTGGATAGAGCTTTCTGAAATATGTGTCTTGTTTGGCTTTAGACTTTATACACTGGAGAGTTGCCTTAGGAGTTAAGGTTCTAGCAATTGCAGGATGGGGCAGCCCTCCACTAGTACTTGAGTGCTCTCTGCTTTGAAAAACTGAGAATTTTATGAAGAAACTTTGAAAAGACGGTGCATTTGGAGATAATCCCAAGGTCCCACTAAGCCTCCTCTGTTGGATCACTGTTTCCCAAGAGCAGTAAATACACTTAGGTGAGGTTGTTTATTTCTAAATATTCTTAGTCATGGTGATAGAGTTACTGAAAACAAAAGAAGGCTTATTTTTTTCCTTCTTCCCACGAACCTGAGATCTGTGTATGCTTATAGCCCAGAGCAGCGATGTTCTCTTTTGATTTTTGCAACTGGAAGGAAAACCAGGATCAATCCTGGGCTGCCACTGGTCAGACTTCACATGAACCAGGGTATCAGCAAAGCAAGGTCACCCCCCAAAATAAAACAATTTAGTGTCTGATATTTTTTAAAAAGTGCTATAAGAAGCTTTAGGAAAAATCAGAATTTTGTTGAACTCCTTTAGGCTTTTAGACAGTGAAAAAAATTGAGTTATAAATAAGCGTGGGTGTGGTTCAAGTCTTTGAGCAAAATCACACATGTGGAAGCAAAATGTGAAGCCTGTCTATCAACCAAGACCAGAGGACATGGTCAGCCTGCATGGGCCCCACAGCCTCTTGCGCTTCTCTGCCATGTTCGATGATGATCTTAACTGACAAAGGAAGTACTCTCCACAGTTCCCCTCTCGTTGTCCCAGACAGATGGTCCTAACTTCAGTGCGGGCTCCAACTCTACCACATTTGTCTGATGGGGGAGGTCTAGCCATAGAGGCAGCTTTGCACGCCATGTCTCAGAGCCACCAGGGAGCCACGCCAAAGACTGGAAATTGAATGGAGGACAGCATGGTGCTGTCTCCATAAATAGACGACTTCCCTCTTTCGCTGAGAGAAGAGAGCTGGGTTACTTACTTCATCACTTTTCCTCTGGCTAAGCTTTGAGAGCAGGGGCTCTGCTGCTGATGCTCAGTGCACAACGTAGGGGCTACAGTTCAGAAGGGAGGTTGGAAGCATAGCTGACACGAGAACACTGCTTTTTCTACTGGGCTGTTTCCTCTTCCACCTTCTGACCAACTGACAGACCTTCCAGAAACAGCCCGAGGGAGAGATTCTGTCCAGGCCACGTGAGTGCAGGAACGCAAGTCTGAGTGCAGGAACGCAAGTCTCCCGCATACAAGGACAGGCTGATAAAGGCTGGAGCCTTGGCTGTGGGCAATCTGACTTTGAATATTCGAAGTTTGCCTTGAAGCTGGAAATCTGCCTCAGAGAGGGAGGGTCCAGAGAGACTCTCCCCAGGCCATGTGTCTTTGACAAAAATCACTCACGCTTCCTGAAGTAAAACATTTGCCTTAGAAAAGTAGCCTTTGTGTTGAGTTGGTGCCTGTTTAAAAATAACCTTCAGGCCAGAAATTTTAGAAGGAGGATGCAGTGATTCTTGTGGGAGGAAAAAAATCTCCCCAGAGGTTCACCCCCTCCATGTCAAATGAAGTGTTGGAAGGGGGGTGGTCCTGGGTTTCTGAGAGGTGACTTGAGGGCGCTCTTCCTGCCTGACAGACAGAAGAGAGACTGGCCCTCACACATGTGTCAGCATAGATTTGCTCAGGGGCCATTTGGGGCTCAGGCAGTCTGATACAAAGCTTAGGAGGTTTCGGACAGGTCTCAGGGTGGCCCCACATCTCAGGGGCAGGAGACTTTGCCCAGTCCCCTGAATCTCCACCCAGAACACATCCAGGCGGTGAGAGATTCCACCACTGCCCCACAGCGAATGTTATTCATGTTAGAGGAACAGCCTTATCTGTAGGACCATTCCTCCATCTGCGTTGGCGGTGGAGGAGTGCCACTAGCCAGGGCTCTGCACGGCCTGGTTTCTGTAGAGACACACAGGGCCTTGTAGGGAGATGTGTCAGGAGCATGAGGGTACAGAAGGAGGACCTAAAGTGAGCCCTGGCCCCCGCTGACTCCTACTGAGGCATCGTCTTGAAGACACGATAGCGTCAGTTTGGGTTCCTTCTCTTCTCTTCCTTTTCCCTTCCTCTCTCTCTTTTGGGATTTGGCCCTAACCAGGAAAAATCCCTTGTTGCAACTAGGCTATCCTGCCAGCAGGTGGGAGCTCCCTTTGGGCACTGGGAGATAGGAGAGTGGTGACTGGCAAGCGAGAGAGATGTATTTGAATGGGGGGGGTAGTGATGGGGAGAGAGGGAGGGGAAGCCCTGGTCGGAGTGAAAACAGGTAGCTAAGAGGGGTGGATAATAACTACCAAGTAACCTCGTAGGTCTGAGGTTTCACCATTTGCTTCTACCTTGAGGTGGCGACCAAACTGTCCAGTTCCCCTTTTCTCCTTCCCCCAGCCCAGCCCCCAGACCGGCAGAGCCTGAGTAACTCCATCGCTCAAGAAGAGCCAACTCTTGACCCTCTGGGCAGTATTATCAGGCTTTTTGGTCTGCGGACCAAGTGCCCAGATCCTGGGCTTCTGGACATTGGGACAGGAATCCCTACTATGCCTGTGGTTCCTTCGTGAACTTGGGCAAGTCTGTTAACTTCCCAGAGACTCACTTTCTTGATGGATAAAAGGGGATGTTTACATGAGAACTAAGTTTGAAATAATGTAGAGCGGGTGCTTAGTAAATGTGTCGAGGACCCAGATCTCCTCAGAACATCACAGTTGCAGCTGTCAAAGTGAAGCTGTCTCTCTCTGAAGATGCGGAGCACCTCACTTCCCTGCATGTCCCCCTCCAGCCCTGTTCCTTTCCCCCATAGTGATGGGGCTCCTTTTCCTAGTTCCCAGGCTTTCAGTTCCCAGGCAGGTGTCATTGTGGACGCTTTTAGGAATCCTGGGGTTTTATTGAGGAAAAGCTACCAGGAAAGGCAGGGCGCTGTTTGCCAAGGAAAAGCCTCCGTAGAGTGTCCAGGTCACCGGGTCAAACCTGGTTCTCCTATGGGCTGTGGTGAAAACACATCACTGCTCTTTCTGTAGAAGGAACATTCTTGAAAAGCAGTGCTTAAAGATTGTACAGAGGAAAAAGGACTGAATAGCACGTTGTTTTAACAGGAAAGGAAGTAGACATCTTAAAAAACAGGAGTGCCTTTCTGCAATACTATCCTTCTATTTTAGAATATTCTACACTATTATACTAAAAAAGCAAAACATTTATGAAGCAGAGGAACTTTACCTCTAGGTCTTTTCTCCTACAGCATAAAGAGCTCCTCAGGGTTTAGGACAAAACCCCTGTCCCTACCCCTTCTGTCATGAGATCCCTCTGCAAAGACTCTCCCCATGCTGTGCCTACAGAAGTGACCTGTGCAATTTCTGGTCTGGTCTGGCCTGGAGCTTTGATGACAGCAAGAGAGTCTCCGTTTCCTCTTCGTATGTCTGGTTCTCGCAGCAAATGAAGTGTTTCCGAGAAGAAATGTTTTGTCTGGTCCTAGCCGAATTCAAAAGCTAAAGGCATTATCCCTTCCACTCTGCAGATGCAAAAGCTTAGTGAAATTCGAATGCTCTCAGCTCCACCCCTCCCTTCCTGTAAAAATATATGACAGCAACGAGTCTCCAAACTTACTGCATCAGGGGAACTTCAGAGAAAATTTGCCTCCATGATGTGTTATTTTAATACTTAGTTCACTAAATCCCTTGCCTGGCTGGGATCACTTTTAGTAATTAAAAACTCAATTAACTCAAATATATAAACACAGGGAATGTGCAAGCTCGTGTTCCGTTTGGAGCCCAACTCCAATGAACGGCAGACAGTGTATGGGCCCTGACTTGCTTCGGTGTGAACCTGCAGGGGCTTATTACCCAGCGTCTGCCTCTCTGACTGCCATATGCTTCCCTCACTGCAACTTTAATCAAGACCAGACTTTGCTTGATGTGAAATAAGATCTGAAGGCCCTGAGAAGTCATACTCATGAAACTCGAGCAGCTGGAGCCCACAGAGTGAGAGAGTGTGATTTAGACACATCATTTCAAGGCTAGATTTCCAGTGCATCTTAAAGGAAACAGCTCACATCTTTGGACCCTGGAAAAGTTTCATGAGATCTTGGAGCTTCCTGTGAACCTGAACCTGGCTATTTAACTAGTTTAGGAAGTGAGAAATGAGTGTTTGGATGATCATATGGTTGAGTCTTCAGTCAGTGGGTTCAATGGGGCTTCAATATGGTTTTCCAGTAAATTAGCAAGGAAGAACAAGTGAACATTGTTATGAGGCAAGTACTGCGTGTGAGCTTTTTCAAGATTTGATTTTAATTAAATCAGATCAGCGGAGGTACAGTGAGGTCTTGTGGGACTTGGGGAAGCTGCAAATAAATTGTCCTTGGAACAAAATGAAATGAGGAACACAGTCTAGAGTTTTAACAGAATTTGTGGATGCCTGGGGAGAACAGAACACTGAGAGAGGGGGCAGCTGGTTGTTTCTCCCAGGCCTTGGTGTGTGGGGCCTTTTCGGTCCAAAAATTTACTCTTTGGCTGGAGTGAGAAACTTCAGTTAAGTCCAGACAGCAGTGCCCAGAATGCATTCGTTATCTCTGACAAAGAAATTTTTTTTTTTTTGGTCTTTGGTGGAGAATCTAGAGTCTCATGTTCATTTACCCAGTGGAAAGAGAAGTAGCTGGAGAAATTGAACCCTTTCCTCTAGTTCCACTACCTATTTTATGAGCCATTTACTTTGTCTTTATTCGTCAATGGAGGTAACAATGTCCCCAGACTTACCTCAAGTGAGACTCACATGAGACAACAGTTATGGAAGGAAACAGAACATTTTGACCCTTTATTATTGAAGAATTTCCATTTCTGGTGAAGTCGCAAATGGCCTCTCCTTAATCCTACATGCAAAAAAAGTTTATGGAGTTTTATATAACTGATAAGTTCTGCCTCAAGAACTCCTCTCATCTCTAGTTCCTTTGGGGAATGGGAACTGATTTAGCCCAGTCCAATTTAAAACTTGGTCTGATTCCATGATTTAAAATTATTCACAGTCAATCCAGGGTCTCAGGGAATAATTTCCTAGTATTTCATATCTCTTCCTTCTTCCCTCGACTCTTCTCCAAGATGGCACCAGAGTGTGTGAAAGACTGGCTTCCACAACCTCACGGTCTTCTAGGAAAGGGGTCTTGTGACCTTGTGCTAGACTTTTGGCAGGTACAGCTTGTGTCCTCTGAGGTAGGACTGGCCTGGTCCTGTCCTTGAATGTTCCACTGGTATCTCTGCTGATGTTTGTGGGTTCTACATATGTAGTCCTTAGTCTTTCTCAGACAGGTCAGAATGTAGAGGATCTAGAGGATCCCTGTCTTCCCTCTTCCCCATCCTCTTTTGAGAGTCCCTGCCATGGATCCATCCAGTTCTCAGTGCAGCTTTCTAGCCTGTAGTAGGGGCAGTGGGTATCTGTTTGTCCCAAGAAGGTAGGCACATGGCAGACCAGCTAGGCAGTCTAGCATTCATGAAACAGAAAACAAGGGGGGCTCAGGAGGGCAAATTGAATCCCCTCTCTGCCTGAGCTTTCTATCTGTTGTCTTGGAGGCCACCAGAGGTAAAGGGTTACCTTGCTAGCAGTCTCTAGCCAGGTGGAAATGGCCTGTCATGCAAGAGGTCCTCTGGACTTAGCTACTATACTTGCTCCTCAAACAGGGGTAGGGAGATGGGCACATTTATGACTTTCTATCTCCCCAGCCTCTGCCTCACCTGCCTCACCTTTCAAGCTTTCTAGACTGATAGAGCTGGCTTTTCTTTTACTTGCTCTTCCTGTCCGCTTGGGTTCTTTGTGTCAAACTCCTTCCATGGGTCTCTCCTGCAGCCTTCTCCTCTTTGCTTTTCTAATGTTCTCTTTTACCAAATTAGTCTCTATTTTATTCCAGATTTGCTAAGAAATAAATATAATACACATTTAGCTTTTTGTGGACGGATACACAAGAAATGTTTAATAGTGGTTACCTTTGAGGAAAACAACGGGAGTGAGAATTGTAATTTTAAACATTCTGGGATTTAAAAAATCGTAGGGAGTAGTATTTGTACTCTCTCCAATATCAAGAGGAGTAGAAAAAAATTTTCTTGAGATAATTTAAAAGTGCAATGTTTGATATTAGAAAGTTTTACTTTGGTAAAAATAATATACACAAAGGAAATCTCACAGTGGCATAAACTGTATCTGGTAAAAGTAGTTATGGACTAAAACATAGGATCGAATGAAATTTCCATTGTAAACTTTAAATAAAAAGGAATTAATACTAACTAAATAATTTTAGTAAAAGGAAATATGGAAAAAACTGCAACTTTTGAACTGTGCCAAGTAGAAAATTAATCAAAAATTAAACTGGTGTGATTAGGTTACAGGTGGCCTTTCATATCTGTTTTCCCCACTTTCTCAGGGGAATGCTGGGTGAGGTACCCTGCTGAAAAACTACATTTCCCAGTTTTCCTTGCTGCTAATGTAGCCCTGTGTCTGTGATCTGCCCAGTGATGTATAAGCAGAGCTGGTAGATGGGATTTCTGAAGAGGTTCATGAAGAAGAATTAACTAGCTCTTCCTCTTCCTTTTTCCTCCTGTCATAGCTAGATTCCCAGCAGCCTTCACTAGAATGAGTCCTTAAAGATGAAGGCCACAGGCTGAGGATGGAGGAGGACAGTGAGAGAAGTGGGGGTCATGATGACTTCACGAAATCACTATTTCCTCCTTGGAGAACCTATCACCAGACTTGTTTTACATGACAGCATAAACTCTTGTGTGATCGATATACTATTTTTTTCAGGTCTCAGTTTACTCACAGCTGAATATAATTCTAACTAATATGCTGGCTTAATTGTATTTGCTCTGAAAAATGGTTTATGAAAATTCATCAATATTCATATCATTCTAATTAAAACGTCTGGAGAAAGAGTCCTCCGTGTCAAGAGCTTGAGATAAAAATTTCCACTGGGTTAAGATGACAAAATGTCTTGCATTCTGAAGACATTATTTTTAAAAGTAAAGCTCAGTAAAAGCTCTGTGCAAGTTAAGGATTTATATTATTCATACCTCATCTAGAAACCCCAAACAAATTCCTTTTTCTCTCATACAACTATGTATGCCAATCTTGAATTACAAAGTTCTCTAATTGCAGAGACTGCTGGGAAAATACACATACCATGACTTACACATTCATTTTGTCTGGACACCCTGTTCCTCAATTAGGGTCAAATACCTGTGGTTTGCATTTGCCTGGGACAGGCGAATGGAACCAGATGGGAGATTTCAGTGGGAAATTCTTTATTAAACACAAAGGCTTGGATACCATCTGGGGTCTCCTGGACCCTTATGATCTAGATGAAAGTGGCCTAGACAACCCCCCTCCCCAAAAGACCTCAAATAAACTACAATATCCACCCAAGATTCTGCAATTCACTGTCCTCTCTGGAGCTGATTCCCTGTAACCTTGCCCATTATCAATATCGGTCATCAGAAGGGTACATTTTTTTACCAAGGATGAAACTATAATGAAATACCACAATCACCTAAAGTCCACAGTTTTCCTTGGGGTTCACTCTTTGTGGTGTTCTGTAGATTTGGACAAATGCATAATGACATGTTTCCATCATTATAATATCATACAGAGTATGTTCACTGTCCTAAAAATCTTCTGTGCTTTGTCTATTCATCTCTCTATCCCCTATCCTTGGCAACTACTGGTCTTTTTCCTGTCTCCATAGTTTTGCCTTTTCTAGAATATCAGATACTTGGAAACATACAGCAGGTATATCCTTTTCATATTAGCTTCTTTCACTTAGTAATATGCATTTAAGGTTCTTCCATGTCTTTTCATGTCTTGATAGCTCATTTCTTTTTCTTTTCATTTTTATTTTTTAGAGATTTTATTTATTTGAGAGAGAGAGAGAGAGCATGTGTAGGGGGAGGGGCAAAAGGAGAGGGAGAAGCAGACTCCCCTCTGAGCAGGGAGCCTGCTGGATCCCAGCTCTCTCACTTTTAGCACTGAATAATATTCCATGCCTGGATGTACCTCAGTTTATCCACTCACCTTGAAGGACATCTCGGTTGCTCCCAAGTGTTGGTAGTTATGAATGAAGCTGCTATACCTGTGTGCAGGTTTTTTGTATAGACATAAGTTTTCAACTCGTTTGGGTAAATACCAAAGATTGTGATTGCTGGGTTTTATGATAAGAGTAACACTGAACATACTGGCTAAGTGTCTGTAGTATTTTGCATTCCCATCCGTGGTGGGAATGACAGTTCTTGTAGTTCCACATCCTTACCAGGATTTGCTGATGTCCGTGTTCTGGATTTGGCTGGTAAGTGTCTGGGATATCTCATTGTTGTTTTAATTTGCATTTCCCTGATGACATGTGATGTGGAGCATCTTTTCATGGGCTTATTTGCCATCTGTATATTTTCTTTGGGAAGGTTTCTGTTAAGGTCTTTGCCCCATTTTTGAAATCAGGTTGTTTGTTTTCTCGTTGTTGAGTGTGAAGCATTTATTGTGTATTTTGGATAGTAGTCCTTTATCAGGTGTGTCTTCTGCAAATGTTCTCTCCCAGTCTGTGGCTTGTCTTCTCATTCTCTTGATATGCCTTTTGCAGAGCAGAAGTTTTTAATGAAGTCCAGCCTATCAAGTATTCAATTTAAAGTTCCTCATACTGGACACCAGGGCTTCCCAGGTGTTCAGCACTGTCTTGAGGCAGCAAGATATCTAACTTACCATTTTATTTCAGGACCTAAGACCCTGCAAGACTCCTACCCGGGGTCAATAGCATCTCTGGGGGACAGAATAGTGAAAAGTTAAAAACTACTTGGGCCAGAGAGATTGTGTAAAAGAGTTAATAGGATTAGATCCAATACAACAGGGAGAGGAGAAGACTCTAGAGAAGTGAAATCACATGCCTTAGTGAGCAGCTGTTACTTAGCTTTAGTCAATTATTGCTGCTGTGTGTACCCTGCCCCCCCTCCATTCATATGCTGACGCTCTAACCTCCAACATGATGATATTTGGATTTGGGGCATTGGGAAGTGATGAGGTTTAGATGAGGTCAAGAGCGTAAAGTCCCCACTGTGCGCTCGGTGGTGTCCTTATAAGAAGTGGGAAAGACACCAGGGCTCCCTCTCTCTCCCATGTGAGGACACTGGGTGAAGGTAGCTGGCCATCTGCAAGCCAGGAAGAGAGTTCTTACTAAGGACTGAGTCTGTTGGCGCCTTGATTGTGGACTTGAAACCACCAGAATGTGAGAAATAATAGTCTTATTTAAACCATCCAGTCTATGGTATTTTGTGAGAGCAGCTCAAACTGACTGAGATGACTGACCATGTGAGAAGCCAGGCTTACAATTGCTACACCCTACACTTTTTAAAAGAAAAGCTAAAATTTTCAGGTATTTAAAACAGTAGGTGAGCCAGAAGAGACAAAGCTGTAGGCTGACTGTGGCCTCTGGGGCAAACTTCATCACTTTTCCTGTGGTTCTGTGAAGCATTCTGACTCTACAGTAAGGAAGACTTGAGTTTCTTAAACTCTAGCACTCATTAGCTGTGTGTCTGTGGACCAGGTAATTTAGCGTCTATGAGTTCAGTTCTTTTAGCTGTAAACTGAGCAAGAAATAGCACCCTGCAGTGTTAAGTGAGTTAATTTAGGAAAAACAGCACCTGGCTAGACATAGAAAATGTTAAGATAAGCCGATCAGGAGAGGATATATATATATTTCATGATTCCAACTACATGACATTCTGGAAAAGACAAAACTGCGGAGACGGTAAAAAGGTCAGCGGTTTCCAGGGGTTCAGGGTGGGAGCGGGAAGGAGGGATGAATAGGGAGAGCGTAGGGGACTTTTAGGGCAATGAAACTATTCTGTATGTTACTATAATGACTGACACACGTTATCATACATTTGTCAAACAGGTAGAATGTGCAACCCCCAGTGAACTCGAATGTAACATCGGAATTGAGTTGATAATAAGGTATCGATATCTGATCATTGATTGTAACAAGGAACCATATTAATGCAGAATGTTAATCATGGCAGAAACTGGGAGTAGGGGGAGAGACTCTATGGAAAAAAATGCTAAAATAAATGATGATTATTGATGATGGAGAGATCATGGTGATTATGCTTGTGTCAGTTAGTTACTGCTGCATACCAAGCCCCCAAACCTTAGTGGTTTAAGTCATTAACTATATACTGTTGCTCATAAGTGGATGGGGGTAGCTAGGAGGTTTTGATGATTTGGGCCAGGGCTGGCTGATCTCACCTGGGCTTGTTCATGCATCTACAGTC
This sequence comes from Ailurus styani, assembly GCA_002007465.1. Taxonomy (NCBI): domain Eukaryota; kingdom Metazoa; phylum Chordata; class Mammalia; order Carnivora; family Ailuridae; genus Ailurus; species Ailurus styani. The sequence continues at coordinate 2,585,117 of LNAC01000243.1, read as the reverse complement.
AGCTGCAGATCAACAAGCTCGTCTGGCTAGACTTTGTCCCATGGGGCTCTGGAACCAAGCATGGCGGATGCCAGCTGGGGTCCCAGCTGGGACAACTGGGCTGACCGACCACAGGCCATGTGTTCTCTCATTCCCCATTAGACTAACTCAGGCTTGTTCATATGGTGAAGTCAGGGTCAAAGGGAGGAGAAGTATGCAAGGACTCACAGGCTGACACTTCTTCCACATTCTATTGGCCAACGCCAGTTACGAGGCCAGCCTAGATCCAAGGACTGGGGAGAGAGGCTTTCCCCCCTGGACAATCTACCAAACTGATAATAATGGAAATTTGCTTCTTATCTACCCCTAGGAGGTCACTCCTCATCCGTGCCCCTCAGGCCCCTTTCCCGGGTTTAGCTGACTATATTACTGGCACGTTTTCTTTCATTTAGTTGGAGGTTTGAATTGGAAAGTTGAACTTGACCAGAGCCCGTGATTTTAATCCAGAGAGACTAAAAGAATACAGGAATCATTCAAGTTGGTGTCCAAGTCTGCACTGGAGAAACATGAGCCTTAAAATATGGAAGATCTAGTGAAAGGGACCTATAAACCTGTCACATGCCCTGTGAGCACGTTGACAAATTCTAACTTTTTGATATCAAGGGCAATGATTTTTGTTGCTCAATTTACTGCCATTTACAAAGCCCCAAGACACCCAAACATGACTCATACCCTTTGTCGGCGGGGATAAAGGTAGCGGCTGCCCTGGGAATAAACAGGGCACACATGCTGTGCTGTATTTGGCTGTAGACATTCAGTGACGTTTGAGGAGAAATGTTCTCACAGTGCACGCACTGATGTTTACTTCCATGGACAAGCAGTGTGCAATTTACTAGAAAAGTACTTTTAAAAATCTCCAACACCCACATTACGGAGAAATAGGTTTGAAAATTTCCAGTTTTGTAGCTGAGTTTAGAGTCTTAGCCCTAAGAAAATATTTAGAATCATTTCATTAACTCAATACTTCAGATATTCCAAGGGAAGAACCCCAAACACTGTCTGCTGTTGAAGGCAAGTATGGTGTAGCTGACATCCTGTGTCTGTCTTCTCTTGACCCCAGGTGTGGGAGACTCCTCTGAGTGAGGCGAAGCTCTTTTTAATCTCCTGAGGGCTTTGGGTGTGTTGCATCATCCAGCATTTCTCTCCTTACCCCACTTCTGAAATTCTGCCAGGGAGGTGTGAACTCTCAGTGAAGTTCCTTTTCTCCAATACTGTTTCTGGATGTTTCCAGAATAACATTGTCCAAAGTGTATTCCATGTAACACAGGTCCCATGAAATGATTCTCAAGAACGTGTTCCATGGCCAGATAATTAGTGAGAAACAATGCAAACCATATTCCTCTCTCAGAAAGCTACAATGCAATTGCAGTGAGTAAAAGCTCTGAGAAGTTTCCCAGTAAAGAAATATATTCAATTTTTTACTAATCTAGTGTTTCACATTTGTTTATCCAGGGAATCATTTTAAGAATAATTTTAATGATACAACAGTTATTATCATTTTGCCTAATACTTGTACATCAAAGTGGAGCTACTGGGGGAAGTTTGGGCCACTGTCCTAGTCCGTTTGGGCAACTATAACAGAAATATCATACACTTGATCACTTGAACAACAAACAGAAGTCCAAGATCAAGACGCCAGAAGATTCCATGTTTGGTGGGGGCCTTTGTCCTGGTTCATAGATGGCCATCTTCTCGCTATAACTACACATGGAAGAGGGCTGAGGGAACTCCCTGGGGTCTTTTTTATAAGCACACTAATTCAATTCAGATGACCTGTTCGCCTCCCAGAGGCCCCTGAATACCATCAGATTCAGGGTTACTATTTCAATATATGAATTTTGGGGGACACATGCATTCTATTCGTAACAACAACTTACGTTCTTCACTCATGGCACCTTGGGCATTCTCTTTCTTCCCAAAAGTGCTTTCAGAGCATGCAACTCCTCATTTCAGACAGGAGTCTCCAACGCCAGTGTCTCTTGCCTGTGAATAATGGTAACATGCCTGGGTCAAAAACAAACAAATGAAAAACCCCAAGGCAACACAGCCACAACGCTGAAATTGATTCTCTCAAAGGCACATGTTTTCACTGGGCAGTAAAAGGGGGACAAGGAAACTCTTTTAGGCAGCTGGGACCCAAGTACCATTTGTGTCACCTAAGCAGTAGAAACACACTCGCCATGGTCTCTCCTTAAGTTTAGTATGTCTAACACCTGGTACGCTACCTGGAGGAGAACAGGGATTCGGTGACTTTGCTGACTGACTGAATTCAATCAGGGTTTTCCAAAACATGTTCCATAAGATGATTTGGCCCAGAAAATTGGTAGATGTTTTTTATTTTCATGATTCTGTATTTATTTTCAAGTGTATTAGTAAAAAGTCACATTTTTTTCATGATTTAATGGGTATTATTGCTTAGGGCATGGCTCACATTAAGCTGTGCACTGATTTAAAGAAAATTTAAATAAACGAAAGAGCAATGGGCATGTAGCTATAAGGAAAAGCATGAAAATGGTATATGTCTGACTGGAGTTTAGGGCAACACTCCATTTATGACACTCTGTCCGAGTCTAGGCTCTGAAGTGGGGCGGAACCTGGGAGAGAGCAGAAGGGGGTTGGCTGTTCCCTAAAGGAAGGAAGGGCCACACCTACCTCTTCCTAGTGATGGAAAATCATACACCAACCGAAACAAACAAACAGGAAGCAATACTTTCTTAATGACCATAATGCTTTGTCAAAGAACCCTGCTGATAGCAACACGAATGAAACTGAAGACTCTTGCGTAGCCCTAAAGCGGGAGGCTTACTGGCTTCAGGTTGGGATGGGCAAGGCTGAGCTGGGCATAATGTGACTTTAGAGCTATTAACAATGAATCTTGGATCACTGAAAAAATAAAGCAAAATAAATAAATAAATAAATAAATAAAATAAGTAAAAAATTAGGATCAGATTGGCTACTTTCAGCTTTTTTTTTTTCTTAGAAGCTCGCCTTTAAATCAAATCTTACTTGGAAATCCTAGACAAATAAAAATCAGATCAAAGTGGAGCCTCTCGATATGATTGATGGGGGCAATGACATAGGGGTTGAGTCAGGGGAGGGTGAGCTGTTCCCTCTTGGCCTCACCTCATCCTCTGCGGTGGCCCCTAGGTGCAGTTGGTAGAACTAATAGATGAGAGAGGTCCTAAGGTTTCTTGTAGATTGAAAATTTTAGTGTTTAACTTCCTTGGGGTTGTGAGACTCAAGAATTCCCACAATGCATTAGGATAACCCAGGTCCGTGTTTTTCTCGCATTTTTTGTGGAAACATCTAATAACATAAGAAAGAATTAACTTGAAATCCTATCATATCATGCTTGCCTGGTCTGAAAAAGCAGCCAAAAGTATCTTTTATAAGTGTGAAACTTTACCTTCAGAGCCCCTAAACAATTCCTAATTGTCCTGCTGGTCAGGGGGTGAGATATAGTAAGTCTGTCAATTTGGGGAACTGGACTGAATGGAAGAGACCCAACCCTGCTCATTTGGTGGTTTCTCTACTCTATCAATGTCAGATTTTGCTAATTCAGATTCCTATGTGTAAGAATATAAAATGCCAAATCTATGTTTCCTTCCTAAGTCTTTGAGTGAATTGATGCTTCAGGGAGATGGCTTCCTGAGGCTTCATGTGTTCATGGTACACATTAAATTCCTTGGAAATGTAAGTCTACCTGGTAGTGGTTATCAAATATATGGTTGCTAAGGGGCAGTGTGTATATATGGGGGGATGTTTCCTGACATTGACTGGAAGTGATGCATGATTTCACAATGCAGCATTGTTTTCAACTTAGACTCTCCATGGAAAGTGACTCTTATCAACAAAGGCATTACCTATCCCTTCCCATTTCTGCAGGTGGCTGGAAGGACTCCCTGCACAGGGAGCCCAGACACAATAATGCTCAGGGTAGAGGCACAATGAATTCCAGCATCATAAAGCCACAGTAAATATCTTACAGGACATATTGGCAAGAAACCAAGACTCCCTTCCCGAGAAGTGCCTAAGTGAAAAGCAAGCTCTATCTATCACTGGGAGTAAGGTCTCAGAACCCAGAATGGACATCCTAGGGCTGATCCCTCTGTGGTAGACCTAGGATTTAAGCCAGGTCTTCAGGCTACAGAGCTCATAGCCACCAGGCTAAATTCTTCACACAGTCTTTCCCAGGCATGTGTTGACAATCCTTTCTATCATCTCTGTCATGTTCCTTCCAATGAGGTACGGATGCTATACTTTTTTTTTCTTTGTTTAAAAATACTTTTAAATAAATCAATTATTGCACCGATGTTTTGGCTGTGAGTTATGGCCATGTCTCACAAAATGGGAATTCCTTTCTGCTTTCTTTGTTTTTATTCATAGATGCTAACTGCCAGATTTTATGACTTTCCCTGCCTGAAAAATATTAGTGTCCAGAAGCTGGCTTCCCCATTGCTGACAGAAGGCAAACTAATTAGAAGCCTGTTGGAGCAAGTTTTATGGGACAAAATGCATTTTTTGTTCAGCCAAGGAACTGAGTCCATCTTAAGTAAGAAAAGTATGAGTATCTCCTGGGTTAGCAAATATACGAGTTAGGAAAACAACCTTAAACCTCCAAGATGCTTTGAAGGTAACATGGATCCTCCCAGAAGAATTAAAATGTGATTCTTTGGTGCATGGGTGTACTGTAGATGGGGTACTTCATGGGTCAAAGAAATGGGGGTATCTGATAAATTCTGCTAAATAAAATATCCACAGTATACTGGTTACCCAGATAAAGTCTGAAACTGGTGGGGGAGCAGCGGGAATAGAAGCACAAAATGATATTGGCTTTACAAGTTTCTGGGGGTAGGGACTGCATTATGGAAGCCAAGTGATTCTGAAGTTTTCTTTAACTCCTCTCACTATTTTAATATAGCAGACTCCAGAGTCAGGCTGTCTGGGATCTAATTCTGGTCCCTCCACTAACTGAGTGAGTGATTAATTTCATTAATCTCTGTGTTTCAACTTTACCATCTGCAAAATGAGGCAAATGATAACATTGACCTTGCTGTGGTTTTCTCAAGGCTCAAATAAGTCCATACCCATAAAGTTCTTAGAACAGCATGTGATCCTCACCAAATACTGTCTATTATTATTATATGCTATAAGACCCATGATATTCTTCCACTTGAATTTTGATGATTGATCATTTGAACTGAGCAGGACCTTCTACATAAATTGGGGGCCCTGTATAAAATGAAAATATGGGTTCTCTTGCTCAATAATTATTAAAAATTTCAAGATGATGGCAGTAGAATATTATATCGAGCATTGGGCCCCTCCGAGTTGGGGGCAAGGCTCTGCCATGGCCCTGATCACACACCCATGAAGCCGGCTCTGGAACTGAATTATAAAAACCACAAGGTTTTTGGAAGAATACATGCACAAAACAAATCAATAGTTTTTTACATCTGGACAAGCCAAAGAAATAAGTTTTCTTAAAATAAAAAGAGGGGCTATTTATGAAGAAGAAATCCATTTAAGAAACTCAGAATTGTCCCTTTATAAAGCTATGTATGGGCCAGCTCAGCTGAAATGGCACCACCTCCACCAGATTCACAGAGAAAGAAAAAGGTAAGTGTCACAGGATAGATCTTCCAGGCTCCATTTTTAATTTTCCACAAATGAAAAAAGGCAAAGACATACTCTTTTTTTCAAATGCTCTTTAAGCATCAAAACCCTAACTAACTAGTGTTCACTTTTGGTTGCTGATTGCCAGAAGATAATCCTGGCTTAAATTTCTTGACATCATGCATGTCTTTCCAATAAAACAGATTTTGAGCTGGAGGAATAAAGAAACAAACAAATAGCAAATAATAATGTTGATGAGTGGATGAAGAGAAAATCAAAGTTCTATTTATTTCTTGCCAAGTTTGTTCAGTTTGGGGATATGGTGAAGGTCACAATTACTTGAAACTTACCAGGCAAATCAAGACAATCAAGAGGAAATTGAATCCCAGATCAGAAATGGATTTTTTCTACTGGACCATTGGGTAACAACATATAACTATAAACATGAAGACATATATGTAAACATAGATATATTTTATATATCTATATATACTTTATATATAGATAAAAAATTATATTTAGAAAGCCCTTCATGCATTGTTGTCTAAAATTCTTTGAGGGCAACATCTGTTCACAATGAGGCAGCCATCCATGGGCAAATACTTCTCAGCTGGATTGTGCAGATTTCATTGTATTACAAATGAGATTTAATAATTCCTTTATTTTTTTGTGTGTAATGCTTTCAATAGGCCTTCTTTTTTCACTTAATGAGATCAAACATAGTTAACCACTTATCTTCATGTGGATTCAAGCACTAAATAATTGTTTGAAAAAATAACAATTATTTTGTTTCCTTGTTTACCCACCAGTGACTTTTGACATCAATTATTTAATATTTGACCTAAAAGAAAAGAGGATGGGTCTGTGAAGTAGGAAAGCAGAGAAAAAGAAGAGCTAAATGTCTTGCAAATGTGTTGAGTAGTTGATTATACTCTGTTAAAAATACACTGACAAAACATTTTTAATATGCATTATGAAATGAATAGTTTTAATCAATATCATGAAGGTATTATAAGACTAAACATTCAGCAAGATACATCAGAAAACTGGAACTGAAATAAGCTTTGTGAAATTAGCAAGAAGTCTAAGAAACTAAGGGAAAAGATCTTAAAAGAGAATCATTATCTTTAAAGTTCAGTTATTTCGGGCACCTGGGTGGCTCAGTGGGTTAAAGCCTCTGCCTTCGGCTCAGGTCATGACCTCAGGGTCCTGGGATCGAGGCCTGTATCGGGCTCTCTGCTCGGCAGGGAGCCTGCTTCCTCCTCTCTCTCTCTGCCTGCCTCTCAGTCTACTTGTGATCTCTCTCTGTGTCAAATAAATAAATAAAATCTTTAAATAAAAAATAAAGTTCAGTTATTTCACCTACTTTTTTGTTCTTGGTTGAAAAGGATGTGAAGTCTTCTGGATTCCTGAAGTATTCTAGAGTCCTGAATAAATAAGCCTTCTCAGAGTCATCAGCAGAAATTCTCCTTTCCTTCAGTCCCTAGACAGATTTTTTAACTAAAAAAATTTTACTAAAGATTTTGATACATACAAACTTTCAATTTAATTTGAAAAAGGTCCCTGCTGTATTTGTTCTCTCCTCTGCCCATTCTCTTTAACAGTTTTCTAGTTTTTGTATCTTCCCAGAATGTCTTTATGCATTTATGAGGATGTATGAATACAAATTCTTATCTTCACCACAGGTGCAAAAATAAAGTTCTCATTTAAATTGCAAGAGACAAAAGTCAGGATCCAAAATCAAGTGACATTTCTAAATAAATGCTTGGATACAGTTTCCTAGTATTCTAGAACCTCCAGACTTCCTCACTGGGCAGTCACGGAAGGGAATGAGAATGTCTACTCAAGACGAGAGCTCTAGGAGAGTATTCTGCACTTGTTTTGTTTTTCCTTATCAGAGCCTCTTGGAGATCTTTCCATATCAGCACACAGAGATATTCTTCATTCTTTTCTTGACAACCACATATATTTTATTGTATGAATGCACCATGGCATATTTATCCACATCTTCATTAATGGTATGACTTGTTTCATTTTTCTGATATTAAAAATAATGCTACAAAAATTAAAAACAAATAAAATAATGCTACAGTGAATAAATTGCATAGGTATTATTTCCCACGCAAACTTCTTTTTAAGATTAGACTTGAGGTTTTGTTTTGTTTTGTTTTGTTTAAGACTTTATCTATTGCCAGGGAGAGAAAGAGCTCTAGCTGGGAGAGCCGCAGGCAGAGAGAGAAGTAGGCGCCCCACTGAGCAGGGAGCCTGATGCAGGACTGGATCCCAGGACCCTGGGATCATGACCTGAGCCAAAGGCAGATGCTTACCTGACTGAGCCACCCAGGCATCCCTAGACTTGAGATTTTAAGACTGTCTTTATTGAGATCCTGCCATTTGCAACAACAGGGGTGGAACTAGAGGGTATTATGCTAAGTGAAATGAGTTATATAAAGACAAATACCATGTGATTTCATTCATATGCGGAAGTTAAAAAACAAAACAAATAAAAAAGTGACAGACAAAAAAAAATTACACAACAAGCTCTTAAATACAGAAAACAAACTGCTAGTTGCCACAGGAGAGGCGGGTGGGGGGATGGGTGAAAGAGAGAAAGGGGATTAAGAGGTACAAACTCCCAGTTACAGAATAAATAAGTCACAGAGATGAAAAGGACAGCATGGGGACTATATTCAATAATACTGTAATAACGTTGTTTGGTGACTATATTTGATGAGCATTGAGTAATGTACAGGACTGTTGAATCATTACGTTGTACACCTGAAACTAGTATAACACTGTATATTAATTATACTTCAGTTAACAAAAGGACATCTTTATTGTGATATAATTAACAATAAAGTACAGTTATTTACAGTGTACTGTTCGATGAGTTTTTGACTCAGTTTTGACCGTTTTGACACTCCCATGAAGCTATGAGCACAATCAAGATAATGAACATATCCAGTAACCCCAAGGTTTCCTTGTGCCCCTTATGATCCTCTGTCACACTTCTCCCCAGACACCCAGAAAACACTTATTTACTTTCTGTCATAAATTCATTTGCATTCTTAGAATTTTATATAAATGGAATCATGCAGTATATACTTCTTTTTTGGCTTTTTTACCCAGTGGAATTATTTTGAGATTCATCCATTGTGTGTATCAAGAGTACATTCCTTTTTGTTGCTGACCAGTATTTCATTGTAAGCACATAGCACCATTTGTTTATCTACTCACTTATTGATGAACATTTTGATTGTTTTCAGTTTGGGGCTATTACAAATAAAGCTGCTAAGAACATTTGTGTACAAGTCTTTGTATGAACATATGCTTTCATTTCTCTTGGGTACATACTTAGGAGTGGAATGTCTGGGTCATATGGTAGCTGAATACTAAAAATTTTAGGAAGCTAGCAAACTATTTTCCAAAGTGAATGCCATCTGACATTCTCTTGAGCAATGGAGAGTTCCAGTTGCACCATGTCCTTGCCAATACTTGATATAGTCAGTCTCTTTTGTTCTAGTCTTTCTAGTAGGTGTGTAGTTGTAGTATCTCATTGTGATTTTAATTTGCATTTCACTAATGACAAATGAAGCTGAAAGTATGCTTTTCTTTCTTCTTTCTTTCTTTCTTTCTTTCTTTCTTTCTTTCTTTCTTTCTTTTTTTGTCACCCATATATCTTCTTTGATGGTGTCTCTTCAAATTTTTGCTCAGTTTTCATTTATTTGTATTCTTATTGTTTAGTTTCCAGGATTCTTCATAAATTATGGATGCAAGTTCCTTATCAGATATATAACTGAAAATATTTTCTCTCAATCTGTGAATTTTCTTTTCATTCTCTTAAGAATGTCTTTCAAACAATAGACATTCCCAACTTTGACACAGATCAAATTATAAATTTTTGTTCTTTCAAGTCTCATGCTTTTGATGTTATCTAAGAAATCTTAGTCTAATCCGTGGTCACAAATATTTTCTTTTTTTTTTTTTTAAAGATTTTATTTATTTTATTTGACACAGAGAGAGAGATCACAAGTAGGCAGAGAGGCAGGCAGAGAGAGAGGAGGAAGCAGGCTCCCTGCTGAGCAGAGAGCCCGATGCGGGCCTCGATCCCAGGATGCTGAGATCATGACCTGAGCCGAAAGCAGAGGCTTTAACCCACTGAGCCACCCAGGCGCCCCACAAATATTTTCTCCTCTATATTCTCCTAGAAGTTTACAGTTTTACATTTAGGGTCTTTAAGCATCAGAAACCTCAGTTAGCATTCCCTTTTGGTTGCTGATTGCCAGAAGATAATCCTGGCTTAAATTTCTCTACATCATACATGTCTTCACTAGATTCCTGGTCCACAGAAGTTGTGTGGGATAATAATATTCATTTTTGTTCTAAGCCACTAAGTTTTAGGGTAATTTTTTTAAAGATTTTTTTTTAAATTTATTTACTTGACAGAGAGTGAGATCACAAGCAGGCAGACAGGCAGGCAGAGAGAGAGGAGGAAGCAGGCTCCCCACTGAGCAGGGAGCCCGAACTGGGCCTCGATCCCAGGACCCTGAGATCATGACCTGAGCCGAAGGCAGAGGCTTTAACCCACTGAGCCACCCAGGCACCCTGTTTTAGGGTAATTTTTAATGCAGCAATAGAAACTAAAATATTAACTAAGTTACTTGAAAGTGGCTATACCAACTCGCATTCCCAACAACAGTGTAAGAGGGCTCTCCTTTCTCCACATCCTCTCCAGCATTTGTTGTTTCTTGCTTTGTCAATTTTTGCCATTCTAACTGGTATAGGTGGCATTTCAATGTGGTTTTTATTTGAATTTCCCTGATGACTAATGATGATGAATGTTTTTTCTTGTGTCTGTTAGCTATTTGTATGTCTTCTTTGGAGAAGTGTCTGTTCATGTATTCTACTCATTTTTTGACTTGATTATTTGTTTCTTGGGTATTGAGTTTTAGAAGTTCTTTATAGATCTTGGATATCAGCCCTTTGTCTATTGTGTCATTCCAAATATCTTTTCCCATTCTGTGGGTTGCCCCTTTGTTTCATTGACTGTTTCCTTTGTTGTGCAGAAGCTTTTTATCTTGATGAAGTCCCAAAAGTTCGTTTTTACTTTTGTTTCCCTTGCCTTTGGAGACGTGTCTTGAGAAGTTGCTGTGGCTGATGTCGAAGAGGTTACTGTCTATGTTCTCCTCTGGGATTTTGATGGATTCCTGTCTCACATTGAGGTTTTTCATCCATTTTGAGTCTATCTTTGTGACAGTGTAAGAGAATGGTGGAGTTTCATTCTTCTGTATATAGCAGTCCAATTTTCCTAGCACCATTTATTGAAGAGACTGTCTTTTTTTCCATTGGAAATTTTCTCCTGCTTTGTCAAAGATTATTTGACCATAGAGTTGAGGTCCATATCTAGGCTCTCTATTCTGTTCCATTGGTCTATATGTCTGTTTTTGTGCCAGTACCACATTGTCTCTGTGATCACAGCTTTGTAATATAGCTTGAAATCAGGAAAACAGTCTGGAGGTTCCTCAAAAAATTAAAAATAGAGCTACCCTATGACCCAGCAATTGCACTACTGGGTATTCACCCCAAAGATACAGATGTAGTGGAAAGAAGGACATATGCACTTCAATGTTCATAGCAGCAATGTCCACAATAGCCAAATTGTGGAAAGAGCTGAGATGCCCTTCAACAGATGAATGGATAAAGAAGATGTGGTCCATATACACAATGGAATATTACTCAGCCATCAGAAAGGATGAATACCCAACTTTTGAGTCAACATAGATGGGACTGGAGGAGATTATGCTAAGTGAAATAATTTCAGCAGAGAAAGTCAGTTATCATATGGTCTCACTTATCTGTGGACTTTAAGGAATAGTATGGAGGACATTAGGAGAAGGAAGGGGAAAATGAAGGGGAGGAAATTGGAGGAAGAGTCAAAACATGAGAGTCTATGAACTCTGAGAAACAAACTGAGAGTTTTAGAGGAGAGGGGGCTGGGGGGCTGGGTTAGCCCAGTGATGGGTATTAAGGAGGGCACAGATTGCATGGAGCACTGGATGTTATAAGCAAACAAAGAATCATGGAACACTACATCAAAAAACTAATGATGTACTGTATGGTGACTAACAACATAATAACAAATAATAAAAAAATAAAACCCTCTTACACTGTTGGTGGGAATGCAAGTTGGTGCAGCCACTTTGGAAAAGAGTGTGGAGATTCCTCAAAAAATTAAAAATAGAACTACCCTATGACCCAGCAATCTCACTACTGGATATTTACCTCAAAGATACAGATGTAGTGAAAAGAAGGGCCATGTATACCCTAATGATCATAGCAGCAATGTCCACAATTGCCAAACTGTGGAAAGAACCGAAATGCCCTTCAGAAGATCAATGGATAAAGAAGATGTGGTCCATATGTACAATGGAATATTACTCAGCCGTCAGAAAGGATGAATACCCAACTTTTGTATCAACATGGACAGGTCTGGAGGAGATTATGCTGAGTGAAATAAGTCATGCAGAGAAAAATCAATTATCATATGGTTTCACTTACTTGTGTAATATAAAGAATAAAATGGAGGACATTAGGAGAAGGAGAGGAAAAGTAAATAGAGGTAAATTGGAGGGGGAGATGAAAGATGAGAGACTGTGGACTCAGAAACAAACTGAAGGTTATGGAGGGGGGTGGGGGATGGGTGAGCCTGGTGGTGGGTATTAAGGAGGACACGTCTTGCATGGAGCACTGGGTGTGGTATATAAACAATGAATCTTGGATCACTGAAAAGAAAATAAAAAAATATAAAAAAATAAGTTTCGTGGGGGCGCCTGGGTGGCTCAGTGGGTTAAAGCCTCTGCCTTCAGCTCAGGTCATGATCTCAGGGTCCTGGGATCAAGTCCCACATCAGGATCTTTGCTCAGCAGGGAGCCTGCTTCCTCCTCTCTCTGCCTGCCTCTCTGCCTACTTGTAGTCTCTCTCTCTCTCTGTCAAATAAATAAATAAAATCTTTAAAAAAAATAAGTTACTTGATAAATAGTTTGATCTTTCTGGGGCTTGCTTTTAAGCTTTGCTAGGTGATATCAAAACAGCATTTAGTGTTGGACTAATTATGTCCCATTACTGAGACAAAGCCTATCTGTGTACTCTCCCTAATGCCCACAAATTATGAGGTTTTGCCCCTCTGGCTGGTAGGAACAAGAGCTATGCCTGGCCTGGTGTGATCTTTGGGGTGTGTTCACTTTAATCCTCCCAAGTGCTTCTTTTCCTGGCCATGGGCAGCTTCCTCACGTTCATGCACTGATTGGTGTTCACTGGAGACTCTGGAGGACCCCTGCTGACCTCCAGACTTCTCACTCAGTGCAGCTTTCTCCTCTGTAGTCCTTTGCCCTGAAACTTTAGACTCCTTGTCCTCCTAGGATTTTCAACTCTGTCTCCTCAACACAGAAAGATTGCCAAGTTGTAGCTGGGCTCCTGTCTGTGCTCTGTGGTCTGGAAACTCCTTCCAGCTAGTATACTGGGGAAATTAAAAAACTTAGTTCATTTGTTTCTCATCTCTTGGGGGTCATTGTCCTTCATTGCCTGATGTTCAATGTCTTGAAAAATTTTCTTCGTATACTTTGTCTGGTTTTTAAATTGTCCAGGAAGGATGGTAAATTTGGTTCTGTTACTCCATGTTGGCTGGAAGTATTCCCCAGATAGACTTGGAAAGGCTAATCTTTATTAGGAACCTGTTTTGGATATGGTGCTTGGTACTTTACAGGCTAAATCTTAGTTAATCCCCCCAAACAAAACAGAACAAAACAAAAATGTAAAAAGCACACAAAGAAAAAAGGAACTATGAAGTAGATACTACTAGAATTCCTTTTTTATAGATGAGAAAATCAGGACACAGAGACATTAAGTAGTTTCTTTAGGATTGTAAGGCTAAGATATCTGGTGGGACCAGGATTTGCATCCAGATCTGTTTGATTGCCCAAAGCAAACTCTTAACCAGTCTCTTTCTGGCCTTCTTACATCTAACTCTTGCTTCTTAAAGGCGACTGAAAACTGACTTGCCTTGTCTTATGTCCACCCTCTGCAGATGCTTATTCTTCTGGACTTTTCATTCTCTCTCTAATGAGTACCACATGGGGAGCTCTCCAGGCTCCACAATATTAGAGACTGACTTCAGATTTTCCTTTTGTGTAGAATAGATGTTGTTTTGGGATCCTGACTTTTTCCCTACATAAGAGAAGCAAATTTAGGTTGAGAATTTATAAAATAATACATTTCCATCATAAATAGAAGAGCTTTGGCCAACTGATAGCAAATTCTTTGAACTAATAAGAGGAAAAAGAAAAAATTAGCTCCCTTTGAGAACAATGTGAGTATGTCCCTAAAGTTTGAGTGGAAGATGAAATGAGGTCCAAATTTCAAGTCTGCTTCCAGCCTTTATGTGAAAGCTGGCAAGAAGATTTCTCTACCAGGAGATCTACTGAGTCGTGTTAATAGTGGTTCCAGGAATCCTCAACAAAACACCACAGAATGGAAAGACACTCAAGCCAACCCAACGGACACAAAAATAGAAACAAACTTATTAACTACCTGTTTAAGGGCAATATTAACACATAATTAAGGAGTGATTCCAGGGAAACGTTGAGTCTGTTATAATTCTGACGTTCTTATCAAAGGAAACTCACAAGATTTTGACTGAAGTTTTGTCAGGAGTGGAGACTCCTGAGCCTTAACTTAGTACTTATATATGAAACTGAAGCTCAGTCTTAGAAATGGAACATTTTCCTTGCAGTTTTCTTTTTTTCTTTATCACGCTAGTTGGGTTCTAGTTACACAAATGAAATCTGTTTATTGTTGAAAAAGTAGGAAGTGTAAGTAACCTATAATCTTACCCCTAATCAATAATTGCAATTAAAAAAAGTGATCACAGAGAACATATAGATGCCTATCCTGATTGCCTTTGCCGTCTCCCTATATAAATAAAGTATGTATGTGCATTTGCATGGATGCTGTGATTTGGGTTTGTGTGTGGATAATGTGGGGTGTGTGTGTGTGTGTGAGATGTGTTAGTGTATTCTAGAATAGTTTATAGTGCCATAAGAAGAGATTCCTACTACATCTGAAATCATGGCACAAGTTAGGGAAATCCTAATAATTTTGTTGAGTCTGGGTTGGAGGAGCCCCTGCTAAGAGGTGGTATGCTCTCATAAATTGTTTTTTTCTTCTGGAGCTAAGTCTCTCCAACTTTTCACCTCTGCAACATCCCTAGAGCCCAGACACCCGGACTGTGATTGGAGAGTGATCCTTTGCATAATAGTCCCAAAGGTGAGTCAGGCTTAAAGCCTGGGCTGGAAGCAGTCTGAACAACATTTCCCAGACCCACAGCTGTGTGGATTACAATCCCCAGAGGCCCTCTAACTGTGACTGTGATTATTGAGAACAATTCAGTCTCCCTGGAACATATGAATGGTGGGAAGGCCAGATTTTTCCTAAGTGGAGAGTAAGGGTCCTAGGGAGAGACAGCTAGCAGAAGAGGAAGGTCAACGTTTTTTCACTGCAGTCTAGTTAACATACAAGGTTATATTAATTTCAGGTGTGCAACATAGTGATCTGACCTTCTACATATTATGCTCTCCTCTCTGCAGTGAGTGTAGTCGCCAGACCAGAGTTATTACAATATTATTGACTGTCCTCCCTATGCTGTACTTTTCATCCCCAACATTTATTTATTTTAAAAACTAGAAGTTTGTACCGTGTAATCCCCGTCACCTATTTTGCCCATTCTTATGATCACATCCTTTGGACAACCACCAGTTTGTTCTCTGTATTTATGATTCTGTTTGTTCATTTGTTTTGTTTCTTACATTCCACATATAACTGAAATCTTAGGACATTTGTCTTTCTCTGACTTCTTTTACTTGGCGTGATACCAACTAGCTCCATCCATGTTGTCACAAATGCAAGATCTAATTTTTTTATGATTGAGTAATATTCCATTTAATATATATATCTATATATATACACATATATGAAATATATTCCATATCTTCTTTATCCATTCATCTATGGACACTTAGGTTTCTTCCATTACTTGGCTATTGTAAATAATGCTGCAATAAACATAGGGGTGCATATATCTTTTCAAACTTGTGTTTTCATTTCCTTTGGATTGAACACTTATGGTGTTGGGTTGAAATCTAGCCCTTGGTTCCTGTCCCCCACACCCTAGCCCATTCTACCTCTTTTCCTTACTTCAGCCTGAATATACAAGCACCATGCACATTTCCCACAAAAGTTCTCTCTTGACCACCCTCGGGGTCTAGAAGTGTGAGTGGTCTCCTTTCAGGGGGATGGGTACAGGGAAGAGGACCATACAGGTGCTGGAAATAACCTTGGAGTCACTTAGGCTGAGAATTCTGGGGACCTATGTAGTTGGAGCTCAGTCTAGAATCACGGATGGAGTTTAGGCTCTCAGTAGGTGTGTCCTGTTGGACTTGAAGATTTCTTGCAAGGCACAGCAAGAAGGCCAACATGGGGTTCCCTGAACTAAGACCTGAGAGAGAGTTCCAGCTTCTTGAATCTGAGGACAGCAGTGCCCAATGCCAGCTGTCCGACTGCTGCTCTGTGGACTGGATATGGCTACCCACGACCAAGAGCACCAAGTCACCTCTATCAATGCTCTGGTGCCCCAGCAGGAGTGTGCTAATGGCTGAGCCAAGATTATACACCCAGCCAGTAGCTCCTGAGGATGAGGCAGAGGTAGGGAGCAAGAGAAAACAGAATCAGGTCCAAAATGGCAAATGCCCACTATCCCCAGATTGAATGAGCCACTTTTAAACATGTTCTACTCCAAGCCCTCCATCTAGAATCTGCACAAGTATTTGAGAAAAAAATATAAAGATTAAAAAATGTAAACATAAAAAATACCTTCAGGGTTGAAGGTAGTCAAAAAAGAAAGGAAGCCTAGAACTGAATTCCACCAGAAGCCAATGAGGACGTTTGTTGTTCCTGTTCGTTGTATTTCTATTTCTGGGCCTGTGCAACCTTCCCACAGGCTGAGGAGTGAGACAGTATGTATCTTACTCACCAGTCAGTGTAGATACTTGTTGCTCTCGTCCTTCCAACATCCATTTCCTCTTCCTCTAGTTCCATAACTTCTGTTCTTCTGGCAACAGCTTCTAGTTGGTTTGGGTATTGTTGACCAACTCCTGGTTCCAAGGATTGGCATGTGACCCATTAGTCTGAGCAACCAGAAAATCACATACTCCTGGTTCCCAGATGTTTGCATACCTTCTGGAGTACTGATATACCCCTTCCTAACCTGAAGATATTTTAGAAGGAGACATGCAGAAAGGAAGAATTTTTGGATGGAAGCAGTGGGTCACGAGAGGTGGGTTATTAGAAGACCCTCCCAGGAACCCAGAACATGCATGGCCAGGTCCCTCAGTTTCATCACTGTGTCAGAGCCAAGGTCCCTGGGTTTAGCTTTCTGATGGGCAGAGTGCTCTGCTTCTGGGGGCTCAGATATATGTGGGTGGTGTTCTCAAAGGACATGACTCAGTGGCCCTCCTTCCTCAGTCCTCTGCTCCATGCTAGAGGCTCCCTAGAGGTCAGTATAAACCTAGAATGTAACACACTTGAGTTTGAATCCTAGTTCCATCATGTGACCGTATGGCCTAGTTTCCTCGTTCATCGAATAGGATGTCCTTTAGCCTGAAAAGGGAAATAGGGCAGATCTTTAAGCCCAAGGTGGTTGAAGAGGGTTCTCAATGTTCTTAGGCATTTTGCTGTCCAATGACATTCTCAACTCTTGCAACAAAACTGGGCTTGGTGTGGATTAAGCATGAAATGGAACTGTAAGGGAACTGGTCTGCTCCCACTGACTGCACAAGGAAGGCTGGCCACTTTGCTTTATAGTCACACATTTTACACCCCTTGCCAAGTTCATCATTGAACTTGTACACCCCTGGTATGTACTCAGAGAATAGTGATTTCTTTTTGTCCACCTGAGTTGTTTGATTCAATTAAATTCACACAACAAATGTGTGTGGTTGTGCTTGGTGCTGCAAGGCATATGCAATGAGACACCCTTGTCCTGTAAAGTGTGCTAGAATGAGTGAGATGTTCCTGAATGAACCAAAGCATCTCTACTACCCCCGCATTCTCATGAAGGAAAATAGATCTGCTTACTTGTGTGGATTTATTTTATTGGAAGTCTATAATCCCCTCTGTTTTTCCTTTGGCCGGCATCCAGTTTGTTCCTGATGACATCCCTGCTGAGAAGTTTCCTTTGATTTGTGACTGAGCTGAGCTCTTGGTCTGACCTATTTTATTTCCCATCTAGGGCCTGCCCGGGGTTTGTGTTCCCTCTGCTCCTGCACCTCCTCTCCCGGGGCCTTAGGCTGATCCCCAGGGCCCTGGGGTGGGAGTCCCCATGCTGCCTTTCTCAGCAGGCAGTGAGGCGGCAGAGGAACAAGTCTCAAAACCTCTGGCTGCATTTGGCTCAATTTCCCCCCTCCACTGGTTTCTTTCTAAACAATAAAGTCAAGCCTTCCCCAAGGATGCAGATTTTATGGGTCAAATAAAGAAAAGCAAATTCATTTTAAAGGAGACTGGGTTGGTACTGATATCCTTTATTCTGGTAGGAAAACCCCCTAATTTACCCCCTCAGCATGTTGTCCTTCATGTACTTAGATAATGACAAAGCCAATGGATATAAACATCACTGATAAGTATAAAAATAAATCTTTCGACAAGACAACAAAATTGTAAAGGACTGACCAAAATATATTGCTGATATGTTTTAGATATGTATTATGCTTACCCTATTTTAAGTGAAACATTAATTGCAAAGTGGTATGTTCCATTTGATCCTATATTATTAAAAATGTGTGTTTATAATAAAGAATCTTTGTACAATCACACACAGTTTATAGATGGGTTTACATTTTAACTTCTTCAACAGGTCTGTAATTTAGGAAGAACAGGTAGTACTATTATTTGTATTTTGCACACAGTGGAAGAGGACCGCAGAGCTTATCTGTGATACATAGCTAACACATGGCAGAGCTAGAACGCAAGATCTGTGGCTCAGGTGTTCTGAATACAAGTCTCTGTTATACTGTCCTATTAACACACAACTAAAAATCACAAGGTTTCAGATGAACAGCATATGCCACTATTTCCACATAAATATAAATTATAAAATAAGTCATGTGTCATAAGTGTCTAAAACTAATATCCATCCTTTTCCAGCTCACACTTGTTCAACCCTTCACACGCCACCTGCACATTTCACTGTGCCCATCGCGATTACCATTTTTGTGTAACAGTTTGATTCATGATGTTTTCTCTTTTTTAAAAAAATATTTTATTTATTTATTTGAGAGAAAGAGAGAGAGCAAGCACAAACAGGGTGAGGGCAGAAGGAGAAGCAGACTCCCTGCTGAGCACAGAGCCTGATTTGGGGCTCTATCCCTGGACTCCAGGATCATGACCTGAGCTGAAGGCAAACACTCAGCCGACTGAGCCACCCAGGCGCCCCAATTCATGTGTTTCTCTTGCATTGGACTATATGCCCACTGAGGGGAGAGAGCATTTCTGATTTTGTACACACCGATTTCCCAATAGAGTCCTTGACTCATACTAAGTGCTCAATAAATATTTTTAGAATTAATAAATGAATGAAAAATTAGGATGAATCAATTAGTGCTTTGATTTGGGTCTCTGTTCTCAACCAGAAATCAGTGTGGCCTGTGAGAGACTGAGGCCAAGGGAAAGTACTCATAAAAGGTCTCCAGGTTGATTTTGGACCCTGCACTTAATCAGGGAAGAAAGCAACATCCTTTCCAACTCATGTGAAGGGGAGGGTGTGTGGCTTTTACTCCTGGGGAGGCCCCTCTGTGACTCTTTCCTTTCCTTCCCCTTGGCTGGAGGTTGAGGAAAGGGAGCTGTGGCAGTGGGTAGGAGGACAGTGTGGTGAGTAGGAGAGACTTGGGGGTGTTCCCTCTTCTGGGCCAGGTGGGGTTGCTTGCTGACAGAGGGTGTGACCTCTACTTTGAATCCCTGAACCAAGTCCAGAGGCCAAGGCCAGGCCAAAGTCAATCCAGCTGCTGCCTTGGGCATGGAAAGGGATTTTAATTCCAATACCTGAGCCTTTGAGGGCATTTGCCATCTATTTCTTTTGGCATCACCAGAAGAAAAGAAAACTCTTCCACTCTAGATGTTGCCAAACCCAATTATCCTTCTTAAAGGAGAAAAGAAGAAAACTCCTTTGTGCTTTGAGGGAGCTTACAACAAAGGGACAAGGAAGCACGTTACACTCTCAATCAGGTCTGTGTTGACTAGTCTTAACACTGAGAAGTCTGATGGCTTTTCACAAACTGCAAATGAAAAAAATATTATCCAGAAAGTGACCAAAGCATTCATTTATTGAAGTACAACTCTGGATCTAATATTATGACAAAATGGAAACTCAAGAACAGCCCACATCAAAGACTCGGTATTTACTGAGCATGTACCCATCAGTGCTTACTTGGGGTGCTCTGCGTAAGGGGCTCTGCTCTGAGCATGTAGTTTATTTGAAGGACTTGGAAGCTTGGCTAATGTCATTCATGCTCTCTGGCTCCTATCACAGGTGGGGCACAGCAGAATCACTTTTTGAACTCGCAGGCTGAAAACTAGACTCCTTTGGGGTGCTACCCTGATGGGTCAGGTCTGCTTTTAAGATTTTCTCTTTATCCCCAGGTTTAAGTAATTTTATCATGATGTGTCTTCGTGCAGTAGTCCTCCTTGGGTAGGAGGCTCATTGAGCTTCAGATTGGTGGGTTTATTGTTTTCATTTCAGATAGTGCCTTCATGGTTATTAATATTTTCTTCTGCTATTAATATTTTCTTCTTCTTTCATCTAATATGCTATCTTCTTTGAAGAAAGAAAGTTAGAGAACTTACTAATGGATATCAAGTCTTATTTTAAAGTGTCGCTAATTTATTTTTATTTTATTTACATTCAATTTAATTAACATATAGTACATTATTAGTTTCAGAGGTAGAATTTAGTGATTTATTAGTTGCATTTAACACCCAGTGCTCATTCTATCAAGTGCCCTCCTTAATGCCCATCACCCAGTTATCCCATTCCCCACCCCCCTCCCCTCCAGCAGCCCTCAGTTTGTTCCCTAGAGTTAAGAGTCTCTTATAATTTATCTCCTGTGGTGTGTGTACACACCCATACATACACACGTGCGTGCACACACACACACACGGGAATATTACTCAGTCATCAAAAAGAATGAAATGTTGACATTTACAATTACATGGATGGAGCTAGAGGGTATTATGCTAAGTGAAATAAGTCAATCAGAGAAAGACCAATATCATATGATCTCACTGATACGTGGAATTTAAGAAACAAAACAGATGAACATAGGGGAAGGGAAGGAAAAATGTCTAATATATTATTAATCCCATCTAGTCTATTTTTCCATTTAGGACATTTTAGTTTTCACTTGTAGCATTTTGATTTTCTTAAATTATCTTCCATGTCTCCACTTCACACATTCTGTCATTCCTCTGGTTTTTTGAACATATGGAGTACAGTTACAGTAATTGTTTAATGTATTTGTCTGCTAATTCACTCATCTGTGTCAGTTTGGGGTCAGTTTTGATTGATTTTTTTTCTTCATCATAGGTTATATTTGTCTGCTGCTTTGTCTGCCTGGTAATTTTAATAGATGCTAGACATTTTGTATTCTAACTCACTGGGTGATGAATACTTTAATACTCTTATGAACATTCTTGAGCTTTGTTTTGAAATGCAGTTAATTGGAAGCAGTTTGAGCCCTGCAGTCTTGCTTTTGGGATTTGTTAGGAGGGAGTGGGGCATCATTTGTTGAAGGGCCCGTTTGCTTGTGAATTATGGGGTTTCTCAGTATAGTTGGAAAGAATGGGCACAGCTCCTTCTGTGGGCTCTGAATACTATTCTTCAAATTCTTTTGGGTGGTTCTTTCCTCAGCCTCTGGTAGTTTCCTCAAAACTGTCCACTTGTCAGTACTCTTGTCGCATCCTTGAGATCTTCCACATATCTCCAGACTTCTTTGTGTAACTCTCTTTTCTCAGGTCCTTTGCCTTGTGAACCACAGCTTCCTTGGTCTTCCTTAACTCTTATCTCTGTCTCCTTCACCCAGGAATCAGCTGGGCTCCACTTGGTTTTCCCCTGACCCTGCTGCAGTCTGGAAACTCTACCAAGGGCGTGGTGATCTGAGGCAAGCTTCAGGCTTACCTTGTATGCTTCTTGTCCCCCCCCAGGATCACTGTCTTTTGTTGTGTGATGCACAAATGTATGATTTGTTGTGTCATATATCTGTCAAGTCTTTCATTGTTTCATGTTGGAGAATTAATCTAGCCTTTGTTACTCCATCCTATCTGGAAGTGGATGTCTGGTGTCACTAATTTTAAAAGGCTCTTTAAATATTAGAAGGAGGGATGCCTGGGTGGCTCAGTTGGTTAAGCGGCTGCCTTGGGCTCAGGTCACGATCCTAGCGTCCTGGGATCAAGTTCCACATCAGGCTCCTTGCTCAGCGGAGAGCCTGCTTCTCTCTCTGCCTCTGCCTGCCACTCTGCCAGCTTGTGCTCTATCCCTCTTTCTTTGACAAATAAATAAATATAAAATCTTTTAAAAAATAAATATTAGAAGTAGTTACTCTTTTTTTTCCTATCTCATATGTTGGATTCCCCCCCCTCCTATTTATTTTATTTTATGGTCTTTTTTTTGTGTACTGAAATCTTGCAATAGATTTTGTACAGTCAAATCTAGCAATATTTCATTGTTTCTGACACTGATGTTGTATTTTAAAGTTTTTCTCCAACCCAAGATTATAATTTCAGTGGTCCCTTTTTGTCATACACTAAATTCCTACCTGGTCTTGTGTTCTGTTTTGTTTTTTTTTTTTTAAGATTTTATTTATTTATTTGACAGAGAGAGGCACAGCAAGAGAGGAAACACAAACAGGGGGAGTGGGAGAGGGAGAGGCAGGCTTCCCACTGAACAGGGAGCCCAATGTGGGTCTCGATCCCAGGACTCTGGGATCATGACCTGAGCCGAAGGCAGACGCTTCATGACTGAGCCACCCAGATGTCCCTTGTGTTTTCTATTTTGATCTACTTCTCTGTTATTTTATTCTACAGTAGGTATGAATATACTTTAATAATTGTAGCTGTTCAATATCTAGGAGGCACATGGTGTGTTAGACATGGCTAGTGGTCCTTCAAAACCCATTCTCAACTTCTTTTATTCAAATAGAGCTCTCAGTGTTTAGGTGAGCGCAGCTGCCAAGTATAATGCCTACATTTCCAAATCTCCCTGGAAATTGTGTGACTATGTGGCCAATATTCGGTCAATGTATTCTAAATGCAAGTGGTGTGTTCAGCCTCTGGGAGGAGTTCTTTAAGGAAAGGAGCATGTCCTTGTCCTCTCCCTTTCCCTTTTCCCCACTTGGACATCATTGTTGGAGCTTGAGCAGAGAAGCATGGATCAGCGGTGGAAGCCATGTCTGGGAATGGCAGAGCTGGAAGATGAGGGAAGCCACGTTCTCAGAGACCAGAGGAACTATACCAGCCCTACATCACTCACTCCTGGACTATGCTTACTTGAGAGAGAAATAGGCTTTTATTTTTTTAATTTTGTTTTTCCCACTGTTATTTTGGACATTCTATTACTCAGAACTCAACTTAATCCTGACTGACAGAAACTATAGAATTATTTTGACAAAAATCCTGTCGAGATTTCAATGGAAATTACACCAAATTTGTATATTTATTTAGGGAGAATTGATTTCTTTTTTTGAAAGATATTTTATTTACTTATATGAGGGAGAGAGACGGAGATAGTGAGAGAGAGAGCACAACCAGGGAGGAGAGGAAAAAGCAGGCTCCCTGCTGAGTAGGGAGCCCAATGGGGGACTCGATCCCAAAGACCCTGGGATCGTGGTTTGAGCTGAAAGCGGACACTTAATCAACTGAGCCACCCAGGTGTCCTGGGAGAATTGACTTCTTAACAATAGTGTCTTCCCATCCAGGAACATACTCAGTCCTTTCATTTATTCATGCCTTCTTTTATGTTATAGTAAGCATTAAAAAAACCCTCAAAGACTGTTTTTATCTTTGCTTTACATATTATGTGTTTCAAATATGTGTTACCCTTTGAATTATAAGATGAAAACAACACTAAGTAAATTAAAGTATTACAGAACAATGCAGAAATATAAACCCAGGATGAGCCTAAATAAAAGAAAAGAATCTGCTTGTTAAGTTTGACTCTTTTGTTTATTTGAAAATTTCATAAAAATTTCCCCAAGGCATGTGATTTCCAGAAAGCAAGTTGGTGGCTGTTGAACAGTCCACAGTTGCTCAAAGCAGTCTTTTTAAGTATAATTACTTACCAGAATTACCAAGAGATTCATTTGTACTACATGGTTCTATTTGGGTATCTTACTTCTTTTTATTTTTTTTAAAGATTTTATTTATTTATTTGTTAGAGAGGGAGAGCGAGAGAGAGAACAAGCAGGGAGAGCAGCAGGCAAAGAGAAAAGCAGGCTTCCTGCTGAGCAAGGAGCCCAACATTGGTCTCCATCTCAAGACCCTGGGATCATGACCTGAGCCGAAGGCAGACGCTTAATTGACCGAACCAGTCAGGTGTCCGTGGGGATCCTTCTTCTTAACAGGATCCCATTCTTATTACCTAAAAGTGGTGTGTAATTTTTCTTGGCAGTATGGGCAGAGGAATGTGTAAGGTTTCACTCAATCTCAGACTTCTCACCTAAGAGGACACCTTGGTATTTGTAATCAGAGGAGCTGGGTTTGAGACGTGGAGTTAGTTCCTAGTACCTGTAAAATTGTGGATGGGTCATTTACCATTTTGGAGTCTCAGTTTCCTTATGCATAACTCGGGCAGGACAAAAATACTAGCTTAAGGTTCTTTTTGGTGTAAAAATGCTTTATAAATGAGAAAAGTCTGTATAAATGTTAACAATGGGTTGATTTTCTCTAATCATAAAATAGCATATTTCTTATTATCTTCAGCTCTCTAAAATATTTTTCAAGTACAAAGATCCTTCTTTAAGATAAAAAATTTCAATGAACACTCTATGCTTCGTGGTATTTTTATTATCTCTTGATCGATGGAATGGATGGGACAGATAGTATGAACACTTCAGTAACAACTGTGAATGAATGTTTTTCAATCACAGCAATAGTGGAAACAGTAGAAGTTATATTATTCATTCACATTACCTGTTCAGTCTATGGATACCGGTGTTGACATGGTTTTTGCTGTAAGTAACAGAAAACTCAAAACACACTGGCCTAAACATAAAGAAATATAATTTCACATTAATAGCCTGACAGAAGAGAGGATTCAGGCTTGGTTGATTCATGTGCTCAATGATGTCAAGACACAGGCTCTTTTATCTTTTTCTTTAGTTTTAATTGCAATGAGTTAACATACAGTTTTTAGGTGTACAATCTAGTGATTCAAAAATTCTATACATTAGTGCTCATCGTGGTAAGCGTACTCTTAATCTTCTTTACCTATTTCACTCATCCCTCCTCCACCTCTCCTCTGGTAATCATAAGTTCTCTATAATTAAGAATCTGTTTCCTGGTTTGTCTCTTTTTTATTCGTTCATTTGTTTTGTTTCTTAAATTCCACATATGAGTGAAATCATATGGGATTTATCTTTCTCATAAAACTCTCTAGATCCATTCATATTGTTACAAATGGCAAGATTTCATTCTTTTTATGGCTAAATGATATTCCATTCCATTCTGCCACATCTTCTTTATCCATTCACCAACTGATGGGCATTTGGGCTCTTTCCATATTTTGGCTATTGTAAATAATGCCTCAAAAAACACAGGGGTGTATGTATCTTTATGAATTAGCATTGTTGTAGTCTTTGGGTAAATACTCAGTTGTGGAATTAGTGGATCATATGGTAATTGTATTTTTAATTTTTTGAGGAACTTCCATACTGTTTTCCACAGTGGCTGCACCCATCTGCATTCCCAACAGTGCAAGAGGGTTCCTTTTTCTCTACATCTTCTCCAACACTTGTTGTTTCCTATGTTGTTCATTTTAGCCATTTTGATAGGTGTGAAGTGATATCTCACTGTGGTTTTGATTTGCATTTCCCCGATGATGAGTGATGTGGGGCACCTTTTCATGTGTCTGTTGGCCATCTGTACAACTTCTTCAGGACCCATGTTCTTTACATCTATCCTCAGTGCTGGCTTCCCTTTAGTTATGCAGCAGGATGGCTGCAGTCACACCAGCACTTACCTCTGGACATGGCAATGTCTGAGGAAAAAGAGAGACAATGTATTTCAAACCCTCTGTTTTAGGAAAAGGAAACTTTCCCCAGAATCCCCCTTCTGTCTTAATGACCTCTGACCATACCTATTGGCTAGACTTAAGCTGCATGTCCATTTCTGAGACACTGTAAATGTAAATGAGGTTATTTTGTATCAATCTGGCTCATCCTTGGAGCTGGAAATGCCTCATTCTCCTGAGGCAAGAGTTGTCTAGGGAGAAGTAGATACCTGGACAAAGTTGAAGTTTCTTTAGTATAGGAGAAGCCACTAGTACCTGCCTTTATCTTCTTATTATATTCTGTTTCTGTGCACACTGATAGCTTCCTCTTGCAAGTGTGGGTTTCTCTCTCTTTTTCTTTCTGAGAAATTTCTCTGGGAATTACTTTCTCTGAGGGATTTCACAGGAACTTGCTTGGCTTTCATGTGGGGCAGACTGGAAAATGCCAAGAAACTGATGCTCCTGGAAGTGGCTGTCAATCAATGATGGAGGAGAATTGAGATTGCCCCTTGGTAGGAACACTGGAGGTTTGTTACCCCATCTCCTTTAGGTCCCCAGTGGCACTGAACTCCAGTTGCCCACAGTGATAATCTGCTCGTTAACACATTTGACATTGACTTCCTTCTTTCCTATGTCCCTCCCTCAGGTACTGTCAGTGATTCCTGGTATCACCTCTCAGACAAACCACTTTCCCTCAAATCCTTGCCTCAAGGTCTCCTTCTGGAGGAGCTCAGCCTCAGCTGGTAGGAAGGAAGAAGGAGAAAAGAGTTCTGTGTAGGAAACTTACAATGTCTACTACAGGCATGTAGAGATTCTGCAACCACTTGTAAAAACCACTAGGGTTTATATTTATTGATCTCCAGCTATGGTTTCCCTAAACGACCTCACAACTAAGACAGAGTCTCAGTATTGCCAGGAATACATACAGACCTGCAAACTCTCTCACAAAATGCAAAATTGTAGACCATCTGGAAACTCGATGGCTATAATTAGTAGATATAAACTCTTCTTTATGAGCTTCTGAGGCTTTATTTAGCCAAAATGCTTCAGATTACAAAATATATTTTTTAACATAAATAATGTATTTTTTATTTCAAAATACTGTATTTACCAAAACAAAAATTTAGTGGGAAGAATGATACTGTTTTACATTTTTGTAAATCTCTCTTTTTTAATGCTTTAATTTTTTTTTAAATTTCTTCCCTCTCCCACCCCCTACCTCTGGCAACCATCAATCTATTCTCCCTATCTATGAATTTATTTCCTTTTTCCCTTCCTTCCTTCCTTCTTCCCTTCCTTTCTTCCTTCCTTTCTAGATTCCACATATAAAAGAGATCATATATTTGTCTTTCTCTGACTTATTTCACTTAGCATAATGCTACTGAGGTCCATATATGTTGTTGCAAATGGCAGGATTTCATTCATGCACTGATGGACTTAGGATGTTTCTATATATTGGTTATTATGAATAAAACTGCAGTGAACATACATGAAAAATTTTGAATATCGTTTTTCTTCCCCATATATCTGTCTTTCTCCATCTGGAAAAAAGATGTTTATTTTTTGAGACTTTGGGTTATTTGAGATTTGGATCATTTTACTAAATCTGCTTCATAGGGATTTGGGGGATTGTTATTATGTGTGAAATAATATTTTTAAAATAATTTTATTTTTTCAAATAAAGTCTTTGGCTCATTGGTTTATAATATTCTTAGAGTGATTACTTGAAACTGTGAGTTTCAAAAGGGATGTGGTCAATGGATGGATAGGAAAAATTGAAAGCTTGATTTTCCTCAACTAAAATTGGAAGACAGAACTCTATCACTCATATTTTCACAGATGCCATGTGGCTGGAACCTTGGACATCTGGGATGTGGGCGGTTCAGGCTTTCTTCAGCTTCTTACTGGAAATTGAGGAGTTTTCTTGACAGCAGTAATAAATCAAACATCTGCAGGAAGCAAAGAGATAATTGAAATGAAACATAAGCTGTGAAATGTCTCCCTGAGATTATGAAGGGTCTTTCCTTGGTGGTTTTTCTTTTTGGGTCTGCTAGAGAAATGAGTATTTAGGAGGATGCAGGAATTGGAGATATCAAAATTACTTGCTTTTGTGGATATTTAACCTGTACATAGGTTAAGTTAACTTAGCACATTCCACAGACTCTAAGTATTTTTTGACTTTCTGAAGTCAAATTTTTGAGCTGATTTAATGTAAATGTCCTTCAACAGGTATAATAAACACTATAAAGAGATTTATTGCATAGGAATACACAATTGCATAGGAAATAAATGTATAATCTGAAATTTTCATTTTGATAAACTAAAAGACAGTGAAGTCAGATATAGCTAACTGAACCATAACTCTTTCCAAAGGAGGGTTCTGAGAAGATTACTAGTGTTGGGACTATCACATTCGTAACCAATTTCTGTTCAGTTGAAAACTTCTAATGTATTTTAATCTGATTTTGTTGCTAAAAGTAAAACATTGGGGTTGGCCGTATTTGAAGTCAATAATTTGAAAAAAATATTTTAGATCAATTAAATAATACTTTTAAAATAAAGTTATGGACAGCATAGACATTTTCACAATATTTATTCTTCCAATCCATGAGCATGGAATGTTTTTCCATCTCTTTGTGTCTTCCTCAATTTCTTTCATAAGTGTTCTGTAGTTTCTAGAGTATAGAGCATTTACTTCTTTGGTTAGGTTTATTCTTAGGTATCTTATGTTTTTTGGTGGTATTGTAAATGGAATTGATTCCTTAATTTCCCTTTCTTCAGTCACATTGTTAGTGTGTAGAAATGCAATTGATTTCTGTGCATTGATTTTGTATCCAGCCACATTGCTGAATTGCTGTATGAGTTCTAGTAATTTGGGGGTGGAGTATTTTGGGTTTTCCACATAAAGTACCATGTCATCTGTGAAGAGAGCTTGAGTTCTTCCTTGCCAATTTGAATGCATTTTATTTCTTTTTATTGTCTGATTGCTGTTTCTAGGACATCTAGCACTACGTTGAACAAAAGTGGTGAGAGTGGGCATCCCTGTCATGTTCCTGACCTTAGGGGAAAAGATCTCAGTTTTTCCCCACTGAGAACGATATTTGCCATGGGTTTTTCATAGATGACTTCTGTGATATTGAGGTATGTTCCCTCTACCCCTATATTTTGAAGAGTTTTAATCAGGAAAGGATGCTATATTTTGTCAAATGTTTTTTTCTGCATCAATTGAGAGGATCATATTGTTCTTGTATTTTCTTTTATTAATGTGCTTTATCACATTGATTGATTTACAAATGTTGAACCATTTTTGCATCCCAGGAATAAATCTCAGTTGGTCGTGGTGAATAATCCTTTTAATGTACTGTTGGATCCTATTAGCTAGGATCTTGTTGAGTATTTTGGCATCTACTTTCATCAGGGATGTTGGACTGTAATTCTCCTTTTTTGGTGGGGTCTTTGTCTGGTTTTGGGATCAGAGTAATGCTAACCTCATAGAATGAGTTTGGAAGTTTTCCTTCTGTTTCTATTTTTTGTAACAGTTTCAGTAGAATAGGTATTATTTCTTCTTTAGCTGTTTGGTAGAATTCCCCTGGGAAACCGTCTGTCCCTGGACTCTTGTTTTTTTGGGAGGTTTTTGATTACTGCTTCAATTTCGTTACTAGCTATTGGTCTATTCAGATTGTCTATTTCTTCCTATTTCAGTCTTGGTAGTTTATAAGTTTCCAGGAAGGCATCCATTTCTTCCAGGTTGCTTAATTTGTAGGCATATGTAATAATTTCTAATAATTGTTTCTATTTCCTTGGTGTTAGTTGTGATCTCTCCCCTTTCATTCATGATTTTATTGATTCGGGTCCTTTCTCTTTTCTTTTGGATAAGCCTGGCCAGAGGTTTATCGATCTTACTAATTCTTTCAAAGACCAGCTTCTAGTTTCGTTGATCTGTTCTACTGTTTTTCTGGTTTCTATTTCATGATATCTGCTCTAATCTTTATTATTTCTCTTCTCCTGCTTGGTTTAGGTTTTATTTACTGTTCTTTCTCTAGCTCCTTTAGGCAAAAGGTTAGCTTGTGCATTTGGGATTTTTCTACTTTTTTTGAGAGAGGCTTGGATGGCTATGTATTTCCCCCTTAGGACCACCTTTGTAGTATCCCATAGGTTTTGGACCAATGTGTTTTCATTCTCATTTGTTTCCATGAATTGTTTAAGTTTTTCTTTAATTTCCTGGTTGATCCAGTCATTCTTTAGCAGGATGCTCTTTAACTTCCAAGTGTTTGAATTCCTTCCAAAATTTTTCTTGTGATTGAGTTCCATTTTCAAAGCATTATGGTCTGATAACATGCAGGGAATAATCTCAGTCTTTTTGTATCAGTAGACACCTGATTTGTGACCCAGTATGTGGTCTATTCTAGAGAAAGTTCCATGTGTATTCGAGAAGAATGAGTAAGATAAACTCAAAATGGATGAAAGACCTAAATATGAGACAGAAAGTCTTCAAAATCTTAGAGAAGAACATAGGCAGTAACCTCTTCAACATTGGCCACAGCAACTTCTTTCAAGACGTGTCTCCAAAGGCAAGGGAAACAAAAGTGAAAAAGAACTTTTGGGACCTCATCAAGATAAAAATATTCTGCACAGCAAAGGAAATAGTCAACAAAACTAAGAGGTAACCCTTGGAATGGAGAAGATATTTGCAAATGACATTACAGATAAAGGGTTCATATCTAAGATCTATAAAGAACTTCTCAAGCTCAAAATCCAAAAAAACAAATAATCCAGTCAAAAAAATGGGCAGAAAACATGAAGAGACTCTTCTCCAAAGAAGACATACAAATGGCTAACAGACACATGAAAAAATGTTCAACATCACTATCCATCAAGGAAATACAAATCAAAACAGCAATGGGATACCATCTTACACCAGTTAGGATGGCAAAAATTAGCAAAACAGGAAACAACAAATTTTGGTGAGGCTGTGGAGAAAAGGGAACCCTCTTACACTGTTGGTGGGAATGCAAGCTGGTGCAGATACTCTGGAAAACAGTATGGAGTTTCCACAAGATGTTACAAATAGAGCTACCCTATGACTCAGCAATGGCACTCTTAAATATTTGCCCCAAAGATAAAGATGTAGTGAAAATATGGGGCACATGCATCCCAATGTTCATAGCAGCAGTGTTCACAATAGCCAAACTGTAGAAGGAGCCAAGATACCCTTCAACAGATGAATGGATAAAGAAGATGTGAGATTACACACACACACACACACACGCACACACACACGCACACACACACACACATGATGAAATATTACTCAGCTATCAGAAAGGATGAATACTCACCATTTGCACTGACATGGATGGAACTGGAGGGGGTTATGTTAAGTGAAATAAGTCAAGCAAAGAAAGACATTTATCATATGGTTTCACTCATATGTGGAACATAAAGAATAGCACAGAGGGCCACAGGGGAAGAAAGGGAAAATTGAAGGGGGAGAAATCAGAGAGGGAGAAGAACCATGAAAGCCTGGACTCTCATGGACTATGGGAAACAATCCGAGGGTTTCAGAGGGGAGGGAAATCAGGGGATGGAGTAGGCAGGTGATGGGTGTTAAGGAGGGCATGTGTTGTAATGAGCACTGGGTGTTAAATGCACCTAATGAATCATTGAACACTACATTAGAAACTAATGATGCATTATATGCTGGCTAACTGAACATAATACAAAAATAGAAAGGAAGTGTTGGAGAGGATGTGGAGGAATTGGAACACTTGCACATTGCTGTTGGAAATATGAAATGGTGTAGCTGCTGTGGAAAACAGTATGGTGGTTCCTCAAAAGGTTAAACAGAATTACTATGATGCAGCAGTTCCACTTCTGGAAAGAATTGAAATGCAGGGACTTGAACAGATGCTTGTATACCACACATTCAAAACAGTATTATTCATAATAGCCAAAAGGTGGAAACAACCCAAATGTCCACCGATGGATGAGTGGGTAAACAAAATGTGGTTTAAACATACAATGGAACATTATTCAGCTTCATAAAGAAGTGAAATTCTTTTTTTTTAAGATTTTATTTATTTATTTGACAGAGAGAGAGAGAGATCACAAGTAGGCAGAGAGGCAGGCAGAGGGAGAAGGGGAAGCAGGCTCCCCACTGAGCAGGGAGCCCGATGCAGGACTCGATCTCAGGACCCTGAGATCATAACCTGAGCCGAAGGCAGAGGCTTAACCCACTGAGCCACCCAGGCGCCCCAAGTAGTGAAATTCTGATACATGGTACCTCATGGATGAACCTTGAAGACATTAAGCTAAGTGAATAAAACCAGATACAAAAGGACAAATTGTGTAATTCCACGTATATGAAGTAACTACAGTAGTCAAATTCACAGAGACAGAAAATAGCATAGTGATTACCAGAGGATGGGGCTGCGGGGAAATGGGGAGTTATTATTTAAAGAGTACAGAGTTTCAGGTTGGAATAATGAATTGTTCTGGAAATGAGAAGCAGTCATGGTTGCACAACAACATGAATGTTCCTAATGTCACTGAATGGTAAAATTAAAGATGGTTAAATGGTAAGTTTTATGTTATGTATATTTTACTCCCCCAAGTCCCCCCAAACAAAGCAAAACATAACAGAACACGAAATAATATGACCAGGTAATGGAAATCCTGGAACGTGGAAGCTTCCATGAGGGCTCTCTGCCATGAAAAGGTGGAGCTGTGGAGCAGGTGATCCTTTGTTTAGGACAGCACACTAAGAGGGGGTAATTGGGTCGCAAAATCAGACCCAGAGGATAATTATGCATTTGGGTGTATGCAGGAGTACATCATAGTAGATAAAGTAATGGCTCTATGTCTGAAAGGAAACACTGTTTAGGAGGTTTAGGTTGGGAGCTAGAGTTCAGGGTAGGGGTCAGACTGGTAAAGGAAGCCAGGAAATAGGTGACAAGCTGCCATCTATGGGAAAGAACATGACCAGAGGGAAAGAAATCCCTATCCCAGGGTATGACTAAGGAATATCTAATACAGAGTTTTAGTTGTTGCCTTTTACCATGCCATGTTGTAAATCACCCCCCCCATTTCTCCAACTTTTAGTCAAAACATGTGATGCACAGTAACCTTGGGCTAGTGATGCTTTGTGGGGAGGGGGATTGGGAAGTGTTCAGCAGGGCATAAAATAGGCCAGTGGAACAAGGTGACATCTGTAGGACTGAATGTGGTGATCAGAAAGAAGGCTGCAGCCTGGACTGTCAAGGAACCTTCTCCCCGCTCTCCAATAATCCCCAGACGAGATTGGAGGGAGACTTCCCACAGCATGGGCAATGGCAGTTCCAGCCACTTCATTCGGATGTTAAAGGGTAATAACACCAGAAACCATGAGAATTTAGGGACAGCAGGGTTACAAATGGAATTGATGTTATTGCATAAGTCAAACATATTTTTGTGCCCTTTCTGGAGTAATTCTTTTTTGTTTTAGTCCTTTGACATTTTCTTCCCTAGCTGATGAAGTTTTGTGGAAAAGATATTTAAATTGATAATTTACTACAGTCACAAGCTAAGGTTGCTGCCATATGTTGCTTATCATAGGAAGCACAAATGATCAAAGTCAAACAGAACAATTTTGTATTTAACATGTTCCACAGAACTGTCTTGTTATAACTTTTTTTCATTAACAATGGTGAGGAAAATAAACTGACGTCAGCTGTGGACATTGCCAAAGTAGACATTTGCTTTCTGTTAGCTTCAATCCCCCTCTCCTGGGCTTCCTGCGTCCCATGATGGGCTCCCCAAGCGAGGTCTGCTTTATGTAAGGCTTCCAGCGATAAGGATGGGAGAATCTCCTGCTCAGAGCTCAGTCGTCCCATTGGAGCTCTCTCTCTTCCTCTTCCTCTGTGGAACATCTGGAAGTCTCAATCAGAGGTTGTTGAGCCAGTCCCATCCTGAGATACAAATTTTAGGCATGGCAGTGTGGCTGACATGTGCAATACCAGCGAGCCCGGGCTTACAACATCTACATGTTGGAAGAAGCAATTGGTGTGTTCCTCTCCAGACATGGCCCGTCTGTGCTCCTGAAAGGAGACTATGGTGAATGCAAGTAGAGGAGGGTCACGTTCCTGTTCGCTCTCATGGAGCAGTGAATGTTCCAATGAGATCTCTTGGGGTCTTCTCAAGACAGCGTCCCAAATGGCCAAAGTTGGCTCCTGGTAGTCACTTATATGCAAGAGAAGAGAGGAGAATTTATGTGGGCCAAGAGAAAAAGAACATAAGGTGATTGCAATTTTGCTAAGGATCTGAGAGATCAATAGGTCTCTGGCACAGAAAGAAGGCTTCACTTTTGGGAAGGCAGAACAACTGTCTGCTAAGAAAGCTCTAGATTACCTACGTGACTCATGCAACCAGTGTATGTGCACTGTGAGAGTACACATGTGTGTGCATGTGTATGTGTGTGGGGGGATTGCAAGTTCTTGGGACCTGTTCCTCTCTCCCAATTTTTTCTTTATTGAGGTAAAATTCACATAACATTAAATTAACCATTTAAAAGTATACAACTCAGTGGCACTTAGGACATTCGCAATGTTGGGCAATCCCCACCATTATCTAATTCCAAAATATTTTATCACCCTAAAAGGAGACCATGTACTCCTGAAGCAGTCTTCCCACATCCCCCTTCCTCTAAGCCCCTGACAAATCTGCTTTCTGTCTCTATGATTTTACCTGTTTTGGATATATCATATAAATGGAGTCCCACAGTATGTGACCTTTTGCTTCTAGATTCTTTCACTTAGAATAGTATTTTTGAGGTTCATCCATGTTGTAGTGTTTATCAATATTTAATCTCTCTTTTTTAAAAAAGAATTTTATTTATTTGTTTGAGAGAGAGAGAAAGTATGAGTGGGGGGGCAGGGGGGGAGAAGCAGACTCCACCCTGAATAGGGAGCCCGATGCGGGGCTCCATCCCAGGACGCCAGGATCATGACCTGAGTCGAAAGCAGACACTTAACTGACTGAGCCACGCTTTATTCCTCTTTATGGCTGGATAACAATCCACTGTATGACCACACCACATTTTTTTAATTCACTCACCAGTTGATAGATACTTCAGTAGTTTCCACCCTTGGCTATTTTTATTTATCTTATTAGATTTTTAAATTAAGTTTTAATTTTAATTCCGGTACAATTAACATGCAGTGTTCTATTAGTTTCAGGTGTACAATAGAGTGATTCAACACTTCCATACGTCATGGTGTCCTCCTTAATCCCCATCACCTGTTTCACCCCTCCCCTCCTCCCCTCTCTCCCACCTTCCCTCTGGTAATGACCCTTTGGCTATTTTTTAATAATGCTGTTCTAAACATTTATTTTCTAAACATTCGTATACAAGTTTTTGTTTGATGCTCCTTTCCCATTTTATACTGTGCCTTTCTCAGTGCGTTAGAAAAAAATTATAAACGTTAAACAAAATATGGTCATACATGGAATCAGATATATAAGTTGTGGTTGTTCTAATTCTTGTATAACCACTGATAAAAGCATCACAAACTAAAAATAAAAATAAAGATAAGCTATCACCACATATCACCATAAAGGGCTAAAAACAAGTAATACAAAATCTATATTCCATCTGACAGGGAAGTGTCTTTGAACTTTTGTTTATCTTTAAAAATTGAAGTTAGGAATAGCAGACAATGTATGATGGGTATGGTTGATGTCAGAAAGATTTTCTAGATCGCCAAACAATAAACTCACACGGAAGTAAAGGCCTCTGCTGTACGTATCCACCAATACATTGCACATTATTAGATTTATGTATTTTTGTATTTATGTGCTTATGTATGTATCTATTTTTAATATATGGTGTATAGCATATAATACAATTTCAATAGGACAGTTACATATAGTAAGTTGAAATAAAGTGCTTAAAAATTAGAAAAATTGAAAAATGATAAATCATGACAGCCCATTGATTATGCCCACACCTGCCTTCCTGCCCAGTTATGCAGTGGTTGTTTGAAAATTGGATTCTCAGGCGCCTGGGTGACTCAGTGGGTTAAAGCCTCTGCTTTCGGCTCAGGTCATGATCTCAGGGTCCTTGGATCGAGGCCTGCATTGGGCTCTCTGCTCAGCAGGGAGCCTGCTTCCCCCCCCCCTCTCTCTCTGCCTGCCTCTCTGCCTCCTTGTGATCTCTCTCCCTCTGTGAAATAAATAAATAAATAATCTTAAAAAAAAAAAAACAGAAAAGAAAATGGATTCGCTCATGGGAATGTGTTAAGGAGGGAAGAGAGGCGAGAATGGGGAGGTGAGGATGGAACCGGGTCAAGTAGGCTACTTTGGTGTGGCCAGAAACCAGAAGCCAGGAAGACGGGGCATCCAGCTGTCCTATTTCCCTCATACAAGCAGCAAAGTGTTGTAGACACGTTCAGAGCTGGATCCTTCTCAGAAAGGCCTTAAAGTTCGTTCCCTCCAGGGATGCTTTCGTAAAGGAGGGAGCTACAGCTGAAGGTCAAGCGCAGACCCTGTGAGGATCAGTGCTGGCTGGGAGAATGAGATCAGGGCTGGCTGTTGGGACAGTAGGGACAACCGACTATCTCCTCCCATAAGCCCCTAACCATAGGACCACCAATCTTTAAATCCAAACTACATATAAAGGGAGAGTGAATGAAAAAATCTCTCCCAAAGAGTGGATGACAGCATTTTTCCTTTGTGGCAGGTGACCTTTCCTATCTGAGAAACTCACCAGCAGAGACGACCATGATAAACTGGTAAGATCTAACTTTGTTATTTCGTATGCTGTAGCTGTGGGTAATATAGGAGTACCTCTTATTCACTGGCAGCAGAGACCTGATTTTTTTTTTTTAAGATTTTATTTATTTACTTGACACACAGAGAGAGATCACAAGTAGGCAGAGAGGCAGGCAGAGAGAGAGGAGGAAGCAGGCTCCCTGCTGAGCAGGGAGCCCGATGCAGGGCTCGATCCCAGGGCCCTGAGATCATGACCTGAGCCAAAGGCAGAGGCTTTAACCCACTGAGCCACCCAGGCACCCAAGAGCCCTGATGTTTTTCTCAGGAACTAAGGAGACTGATTTCTGTCCTCTGTAGATGGGAGGTTCAGCTAACAGCCAGCCCTGAATGCAAACTATGCAGGTATGGGGAGTGAGCTGACCGTCCCTGGTCAGACTGTGGCTCAGGAATTGGAGCTCTCTGTGGGCTCTGACCTCTTCCAGGCAGTCCTGTGTCTGATTCCAACAAGCTTATCATTTGAGTGATACTAGTAAGAAAATATGAGATCTGGCATAAACAAACTGGTAAGACATTCAATTCTAGAGCAGAATTAAGGGAAAACTCTTGCTTCCCAAGGCCAAACACGGTATGAGCCAAATAAAACTTTTAAATCTAGCCTTTAGGCAAAGGTCCATAATTTTCTTTTCCTTAAATCTTTTTCTTTTTTCTGGACAAGCTTCATCTGGAAGTCACCAAAGTCAAAAGACAAATGGCAAGAAGTGGTTATTAAACCGCCTGTAATTCTTAAAAACTGAAAATGCCTCTGAGCAATTACAATGGAAATCCTGGTGAAGGTAACTTCTTTGAACTGATTACAAGTTTCCACTCTCTTAGACAAATGGATGGTTGATATCATATGATTTGGTCTTATAGAAAGCATCCTAATTACCACTATGGAGGGTTATGCACAACTTGTTAGAAGCCTAAGGGCTTAAAGGTTTGCTTTCTTTCTTTCTTTTTTTAAAAACATTTTATTCTTTTAAGTAATCTCTACACCCAACGTGTGGCTCAAACTTACAACCCTGAGATCAAGAGTCGCATGCTCTTCCAATGGAGCCAACCAGGGTTTGCTTTTTAACTTGAGGATAGAAAATGCACTGTTTCTAAGATGTCTCTGTGTGTCTACCTCTGTGACATTTCCCTTGCTGAGTCCAGCTCAAGGAAGGAAGTGTGCAGCAATCTTTTCTAGAATCCCACCCCATGGACAGCCAGTTGCTTATGGCTGCAAGTGCCCTTGGATTTGCAGAATCATTTCGTATGCAGGTCATGGAAACAGTACAGGACCTGTCGTCAGAAGACCTGGTTCAGGATCCTGGCTCTGCTGCTGGCAGCTAAATGACCCTGGACAAGACCCCTAACCTTCTCTGGCCCCACCGCCTCGTCGATGCGCGGGGCATCTGTACTCAATAGTCTCCAGAGTCCCTGCTGGCTCTAGCAGCCGCAACGATTTGTTTTAGTCAAGGCTTTGGCATATCTACAGACAGCTGGCTTCAGAGACCCAGTTTATCAACAGCATCTGCATAATTTACCACTTCCTTAAGTCCCAGTATTTTTCAGATGCTCGCTGCTCTGTGAAATCTACAATGCTTTCCAGCCAAATGGGTGGGCAGAGGCTTTTTGCCCCTTTCCTTATGGGGCAGAAAATCTGGCTAAAATATTGAAAGCGAGGACTAGTGGTATGAGACAAGTATATTAATTTTATAAAGTTTCCTCTGCTCTCGGCCACAGAAGAGCCTACTCTGCTGCCTTCCCTTTGGCCCACATTTTAGACACACTGACCCAGAATGAAGCAATAAAAGGAACGCGCTGCTTTTTCTGGCTTCATGCTGCCTGAGGGAAGTGAAAAGCAGCTTCTTTTCACAACGTATCTCCCTGCACCTTCTGACAGTGTCTCTTTCAGCTACTGAAATGGAAGACCACAACCCAAAAGGCCAACTCAGGAACTGGAATTGAGAGAACCTGGAAAGAGAATCCAAAGGGAAGTCAGTCTGGAGGGATGGCAGTGGGCCCTGAAGCCAATGTCAGGGAGGGAACCAGGAGCATCTGTGACAGCACCAGGCAAGGAAAGAAAGAAGCAATTGTTTGAGGACTCTGAGGTCACAGACTGGGGGCTCTCTAGCTGAAAGCTTGACCTTTCTTCAAGGAGAGGCTAGGCGGGGAGCACGCTTGCTGAATAATGGCCGCCTTCCCAGGATAACACTGCACTGGGTCAGAGGGGAAAGTTGTTGCTTTTCTGTTCCGAATACCTGCTGGGTTTGTCTGTGGTCCATTCAGGTCTGTGGAATCCTCTGGCCTCTCCTGTTTTGCCTGGACCACCTGAATCTTTCTTCCTATATCCTTCCCTTGGGTTGGCTCTGGGATAGCACTGGACTTTTACAACTGGACAACAGAATTACTCCATTTTCCTTTCCTCTCAGGGGACAAAACTCACTGAGACGTCTTTGTGAGGTCAGCAATGCCACACGAGGCCCATTGCTATGGTTTCTGGCTATGGTTTCTGGTTTGCTTTTTGTTTCTCAGCAGAAGCCTGTGAGAAGAGTGTCTCTAGGAGAGTAGAGCTTTGTGAAGTGTTTGAGACTAGTCCAGTGTTTGCAAATAGGAGCTTTTTTGGTTTTGGTGTTTTCTTCCCATGAGTTTTTAGTGTGCCTTGTAGCTTGAGGCTCTTCTATAGTTAATTTTTTTTTTTTAGTCTAATAAGAACTCTAATACTGCTAAGTGAAAACTTCTTTCGGATTCAGTATTGGGCACAGATACTTTAAGAATATTGAAATTAGAAACAGAAAGATCTAATTAGACTAATGCTCAATAAGGGTTTTGTTTTGTTTTGTTTTTTTGTTTTTTGTTTTTTTGGTCCCAAACGAGACTTTTCTTAATATTTCTGTAGTATTTATTTATGGAATCCTTCAAGCTTTTCTTTGGGGAAATTTGTCCACCTATGATCTGAAGCTTAGGTCAGATTTCAGATCCAAGCAACATTTATTATACTGATATTATTTGGTAGTTTTAGTTCAGGTTTTCATGAATAAGGTTTTGAACTCCCAGAAAGCTTTGGTAGATCAACACTTTTTAGGGGCAACACAGAATACAAATAAATGCATCTTGTTTGAAAAAAGTCTGCCTGGCGAAACCACCACAAAATCAGAAGACCAAAGAAAAACTATTTCCAACACACACCACAGAGGGCTAATTTCCTTAATACAAAGAGTATTCCTACAAACTGGTACAAGGAAGACCAACAACCAGTAGAAAATTGGGCAAGCACGTTAACAGATAATTCACAGAAAGAAAATTTTATATAACTCTTAAAGTATGAAAAGATCCAACCTTTACTCATGACAAGAGGAATGCCACTTACCACTAAAATGAGATATAGCTTTCACCAGTCAGATTGGGAAAGATACAAACTTTGATAACACATGGCTGTTAGTGTAGGAAAACAGAACTGGATAGCAGGAGTGTAAATTGATATAATCGCTAACAAAATTAGGTTAGCAATATCTATAAATAGCATATAAATCCTTTGAGTCAACAATTCCCTTTTCTGGGAATTTATTCTAAGATACAGTTGCACATATGTGAAATACTGTGTGCACGAGTATGTCCATGCAACATTGTTTTAATAGTAAGAGATTGGCAACAATGTAACCATACAGGTCAAAATGACTGTAATTTCTACAGTTATTATGCAGCCACTAAAAAGAATGAAGCAGGCAGTTTTTATTGAAATGGAAAAGTTCCAGGATACATTGTGAAGCATAAAAAGCAAAATAGAGAAGAATGTGTAGAACTTCATTAAAATTAAAAAATATAAAACACATACTAGAGAATTATATATAAACACATATATCTACTTGACCTATCTTCTGTGGATGGATATATAGGTATATGTGTGTGCACACGTGTGTACTTGTACACATATAGGCTCCTCTGAATGGATACCCAAGAAATGGGTGATTGAGGAAGGAGAAAATGGGGGAAGGAGGACGGCTTTCCATTATTTGTTTTTTCTGTATCTTAAATTTTATACCATAAGCAATGTTTCCATTTAAAACTGCTGATAAAATTAATTTTTTAAAGGATAAAATACTAGTTTCTCTTTCAATATTCTGAAGTTCTAACATTTCTTCTGTGGCTTCTAGAAGCAGGCGCCCTTGCCTCTCAAGCACAATTACTTGACAAGCTGAAGATGTCTTCATCTAATTTGTGGGTCACTGTGCCTCCACGTTTCCTTCCTCAGATAAAGGCCCTTTTAAAGTTTATTTACCCAAGACCCTAGAGTGAATCTGGAAAAATTCCTGAGCTTTTTCTCTGCCCCTGTGCCTAATCTTTTGTGCCAGGTTCTCTTCTAGGTAGCTAAGTTTCCTCTTCGAGGCAAAAATCAAGACCTTGCTTTCTCTCCTCTTTTCAACTGAATAATGATCCTGTGCCAGGTACTATACACATCTCTTTACTTCCATTATTTTTCATGATGACAACAATCCCATCATACCTCCATTTTATAGGTGAAGAAATGGAGCCCAAAGAGTAGAAGTGACTTGCTTAAAATCACACAGCTAATAAGTGGCTTTTCACTCTAGGGAGAGCTAAAACAAATAAACAAACAAACTTCAATAGCACAGGAATAATGAACTTTCTCCACGTGGAATGAGACATGGAATGTTTAAAACAAGTTGTCAGTTTGGAGATATTTAAAAAATTACTTAGAAATGGCTGGGCTCTTGGTGTTTTTATTTCTCTAAACACAGATACACACAAAATGGTTTGCTGAGAAAAATCAGGGGGGACATGAATGTGACCTAAAAACTCTGAGCTGCATGTCCTGGGACTCTCCTCTAGAGTACTGAATCAGTCAGGGTTCAATCAGAGAAGCAGATATATACGTGTGAATATGAATATGCTTACGTTTATACATCTATCTCATATTGTGTATGAGCTCTGTCTTTGCATCTGATGCTTGAGCGGCTTTGGGTCTGACTGTGAGCTTGAAGTCCACAGGGCTGGTAGTCACCCCAACAGGGTGAGCAGATGTCCAGTGGGGCAGAGCGGGAGCCGGCTGCAACTCGTGAAGACCGACTGGGACCCAAGTCAGTTCTCACTGGTGCCACCTTAATGATGTGGTGTCTCGCAGGAGAAACTAGGGCCCTTCATCAAAGAGCTAAACACACGCCTGGCCCAGGAGCAGACAAGGCTGAGGGAGGACCCAGAGGGGTGCAGCCGCAGAACCAGGTGCTGCCTGGTCAGAGAGGGCGGCAGCACACGGCGGCGTGGGTGCTACCACCGCGCCTGCGCTCAACCTCCTGGCACAGGAACCAGTATGGCCGCCACTTCGCTTCCGCTTTCCAAATATCACACAGAAATGTCTCTATGGCCCGCCCTAACCAGAAACATACAGGATAGGCAATAATGTGTGGTGTAATTCAGTCAAGATGGCACCCCACAGAGCCATCACGAAGATGTTGCAGGAAGGCAGGCCCCACTCTTTGGGCTCAGGTCTCTCTCCAGACATGCAGCTTGAGAGATGGCCTCCATGCCTGGCCTCCGAAAGCCCCTGGGTTTCTTCTCCTCTTCTCTCCTTGCTTTTAGGGCAGAGAACTCAGTAGTGTTCACTTTCCACCCTCCTCTGCCCATCATTTTTTGAAGTTGGGACGCAAAAACCAAGCAGTATTTTTTTAAATAAAATGAAAAAAGCCAATTTTCTCTTTCTTTCTTTGTGCAGGCGGGGCAGGGGAGGAAGTACGGGGGAAATTATTTTTCTCCTGTGATAGTCTTTAGAGCTCTGAGTAGCTCTGCACATGCCCTTTGTCACAAAAGAGACTGACAGTACCCTCTCCTAACACAGTGGTCTTCCTGCAAATGATCAAGCCCAACCTAGCAGTCTTGAGAATGTTCTATTAATTCTGTACAGGTTCAAGAGTTATCATCCTGTTCGCAGCCGGATGGGAACTGGGCCTGGTTTTGCTGGCCTGTCAGCCTCCCCCATGTTTTGTCAGATCCTAGATTTTTCTTACATGCTATGTGACCATCTCCCCAGTCAGCAGAGAACATCCCTTCTGGAATCTCTCCCTTCTCTTCTTTTCCCTTCCTCCATGACTTCTTTGTCTGTTATTCCATTGTTTCTTCCTTCACTACATATAGACCCTGCCCAAAGTTATTCCTTCCCTCTTGCTGGGAAGAGGACTTCAGATCTTCAGGTGGGGGACAGAGACAGAGGCAGAGACCCTCAGAGTGGGCTGGGCTCTGGATAGAGCATCTTGAATTTAGACCCTTTGGATTAAAAGATTAAACTTCTGATTACCTAGTTCATGTACCTCTTTTTACCACTTGGGCTTCATTTCAACCACCCCTTTCTATTCCTTTAGCTCCCTTCTGAGTCTAGCCTGGAGTATGGGGTGCCCTGTTAAGAGCTCAGGGTGTATAACTAGGCTCTGCCCCAACCCTTCTTTCCAAATCTATGGGATCCTAAGTTTCTGTGATTGTTAATTTCATGTGTCATCTTGATTGTACCAACGGATGCCTAGGTAGCTGGTTGAAGACTATTTCTGGGTGTGTCTGTGAAGGTTTTTCTAAAAAAGATTAGCATCTAAGTTGGTAGGATGAGTACAGCAGCTGGCCCTGTATGGTATGGGTGGGTTTCATTGATACCCGAATAGAATAAAAAGGTGAAGGGAGGTGAAATCTTCTCTCTGCCTTATTTTTCAGGCTGGGACACTGGTCTCCTCCTGCCCTCAGAACTCCCTATTCTCAAGTCTTCAGACTTGGACTGGAATCTACACCATTGGGACTTTTCAGCCTCCATAATAGTGTAAGCCAATACCTTATAATAAATCTCTTTACATACATATCTCTATATCCTATTAATTTTACTTCTCTGGAGAACCCCGGCTAATATAGTGTCTGTCCCATTGCCTAATGGTGGACCTGGGCTCTCAGCCTATTTTTTTGGACTGTCCCTTCACTTAGATGGTCTGGCTCTTTCACTCTCCCTGAACTTAGGTCATCCTCAGCCTTTGTACTCTAGGCTCACAGTTCAGTCCTGTCCCACCTTGTACTCAGGCCAATGAGCTATAACCCCAGGTGGGGCCCAGCACTCAAATTTTCCTTTCTGGGAAGAGAGTTGAGACATTAGGCTGTGCCTGGATCTTTTAAGACTACTGCAGATTCAGCTTTGGGGCAGCAAGAGAGATGGATACGGGGCAGAATGAAAGAGATTTTTAAAGGCCAAGATGGCTCTAACATAGGTATCCTTGGTGGAATCTTCCAAATTCAAGAGTTGATAACTGTATAGTGAAGCTAGGAAGGATGAGTGGTTGGTCCAAGTGGGTAGACAGCTGGGATTATGACAATATGCACTAGTCTGATGTCAGAAAGATAAAGAGGATATTTTTTTTCCTAGAAAAATAAATTAGGTTTAGTTCTCTTCCCTGGGCTAATAATAGGAAAGAACCTTAGTTATGTAACTCAAACCCAGGAGAAGAATTTTGAGAAATAGGGGTGAAGTATTATTGTATCTACAGCTTGCTTTAAAATGTTTCCCAAAAAATATATTTATATATCCAGACTAAACAAATATGACAAAACTGTTAATTGTTGATTCTAGAAATTCATTATAGAGGTGTTTATTTTCTATTCTTTCAACTTTTCACTATATTTGAAATACTAAAAGATTTGGGGGGAAAGTCAGCCTTCTAATAATTTCTACCATTAGTCCTTATTGTCTTCTCTGGACCAACATGAAGGGGTTTAAGCCCCTTT
The DNA here is from genome assembly GCA_002007465.1 of Ailurus styani. Classification (NCBI taxonomy): domain Eukaryota; kingdom Metazoa; phylum Chordata; class Mammalia; order Carnivora; family Ailuridae; genus Ailurus; species Ailurus styani. The sequence goes on along the minus strand of LNAC01000243.1, from coordinate 2,540,563 downwards.
TCTTGTGGTACCCTTCTATATGTTGGAGGACATCCTGCACAAAGGAGGCACTTACCAACTGGAGAAAACACCGATGAGTGGAAAGCTCATTAACTCTGAACATTCTTTTTCTCCTGGCTAACCATCCTGGTAACTCCAATAATGAAGATTTGCATCATCTGAGCATCCTGAAACCTCAGGTGTCTCCCAGAATTCTCTGTTGAAATGTGGGGCAATGAAACTTAGGATGGAATGTTGTGAAGAAGGAACCACAAAGTCTGGATGACACTTTTATAAAGCAGAAGTCGATAGAACATATGGACTCTGTGGAAATATGGAAATTAGTAGCTATAATGGTTAATTGCATAGATTTTGGAATCAGACTGCCAGGGGGGTGTGGTTTCCAGATCCATCACTCTTCAGCTTTGTGACCTTGGGCAAATTACTAACTTATATGTGCTCATTTCCATCATCTGAAAACTGGGGGATAGAACTAAAATCTACTTCTTTGGGTGATTGTATAAAATTAACAAATTGATCCATGTACTCAAAATACTGGCTGGCACTAGCAGCTCTCAATAAATGTTAGGTGTTTTTTTTTTATTATTATTTGTTTTTTTTCTCAATTTCTTTGTAAATTTTTTCTTTTTTTAAATTTAAATTCAGTTAATTAACATAGAATGAATTATTTGTATCAGGGGTACAGGTCTGTGATTCATCAGTCTTATGTAATACCCAGTGCTCATTACAACACAACCCTCCCCAATGTCCATCACCCAGTTACCCCATCCCTCCACCCCTCTCTCCTCCAGCAACCCTCAGTTTGTTTCCTGTGATTAAAAGTCTCTTATGGTTTGTCTCCCTCTCTGATTTCATCTTGTTTCATTTTTTCCTCTCTTCCCCTATGATCCTCTGCCTTGTGTCTTAAATTCCACATATGAATAATATCATATGATAATTGTTTTTCTCTGATTGACTTATTTTGTTTAATATATTTGGAGAAGTTTATGTTCTTTTGTCATTAAATTAATTCATCAAATCATTTTTGAACATCTGTTACTGTATATATATCTGGTGATGGAGGTCCAGAGAGAAGTGAGATTCCATTATGCCCTGAAGGAGGTTACAGGCAACAAACAGGACAACTTCAGTCCTTTGTCTTGACCACAGTTTTCTGAGAATTAAAGAACTTCTAGATTTAGAAGACTCTGCACTTCCCTTGGAAAATAATAAAGAGCTCCCTTAAACTAAGGATAGTGGAAGATAATATTTTTGGATTTTTTTAAGGAAGGGAAAATTAACTTCAGCCTGATCTACCTGTAAATCCCAAAGACTAAGAATATGATTCATGTTCCTTTTTCTTCAAGTTCTCATATATTACTGATTAATTTTCAAGGTAAATAAAATCATGACTATTCAGTAGAAGCAGATAAAAGCAAAATTAATGTGTCCTCAGGCATATCAATTTAAGTCAGGTGCAGATAAGGGAATGTTTGAGAGAAAAATGTTTAGTTTTGCAAAATACTGTCTTCTGACAAGTGTTCATGGTTTATATATGAAATAGTTTAAATCAGAGATCATGCCAGCAACAAAATGTGCCTGAACTTGTTTAATCTATTTCTAATGGTCCCTATTTCTGTTTTTTGTTTGTTTGTTTGTTTGTTCGTTTGTTTGTTTTTGTCTCTCTAGGGGAGCTAAGTGAGTGAGATCAAATCATTCTAGTAAGAAAGTGTTTGGAGAGTCTCTCAAGACACACGAGGGTGCATTACGACTACTGGTAGAGGAGATTCCCATCTTCATCAGTGAGGAAGCAAAAAGTTTTTGGAGTGGGTGCAAAGAGCAGGAAAGGGGCTACAAGACCATGCGCCTGGGTGTTTTCTTGCCTTTGGTTTTTTGTTAAGTGTCCGAACTAATTTTCCTGTGCTGGTTGGTGGTTGTTTCCATTCCTTTACGCCTTTACCAGTTGGTGAGTGTCTCCTTTGTGCAATATGCCTTCCAGCATTTAAAGGACTGTCACAAGAAGTCCTGCTGAATTCTTCGGGGTGTTGTCTGGAAGAAAAGTAGTTCAACTGAGTCTAGAAGCAGTTGCATAAACATGAGGGGAACACGGGCATACATTCACTTATTTGTTATGGTTTTATTCTTTAAAGAAAATAGATGGTGTACATTTCTTCAGCCCTCTTTCTCCCAAGATGCTAACGAATTCTTACAGCTGAATATCCTGAAAAGAACATTAGTTCTAAACAAAAGGTCAGGTGAGTTTTTTTTTTTTTAATTTTTATTTATTTATTTATTTTTAATTTAAATTCAATCAGCCAGCAGATTGTACGTCATTAGTTTCAGATGTAGTGTTCAATGACTCATCAGTTGTGTGTAACACCCAGTGCTCATCACAGCATGTGCCCTCCTTAATGCCCGTCACCCAGTTGTCCCACCCCCTCCCACCTCCCCTCCAGCAACCCTCAGTGTGTTTCCCATAGTCAAGAGTATCTCATGGCTTGTCTCTCTCTCTGATTTCTTCTCATTCAGTTTCCCCCAGGGGAGGTTTTTTAATTTGAAGTTCCAGAGAGTATCTACACACAGGTCAATTCCGTAGCAGTTTAGTTTAGGAAGAGCTGTTGACTGCTGACTATTTTTACAGTTTTTTTTTTCATTGCCTGATTCCTTTGACCCTTGAAGGCATCGGCTTTAGGAACAACTTGCAAAAACACTTTAGAGTGTGGGAAGTCATCACCTGTAAATCTTGTGTTTTACATGTTTGAATGTTCAGGAATAGGGTATCACTTTACTTTGCCATAAATCTCACTCTTATCAAATTAGAAGGAACATACCCTTCACATAGAAATGCGGTATTTTGAGGTCTTTTATAGTAGGCTGAAAGCTTTATCTTACCCTTGACTTCCTGTTTTTGTGCTATGAATATTTGCAGCATTTGGGTGATAGAGTCAAGAAGAAACAAAATTTAAGAGGTGGGATATGGTAGGGAATCTATTCTGCACCCAGGGATTAAAGTTTTATAAAAAAGGGCTTGGAAAAGGAAAATTCTCTGCTGTGAGCCATTGTGATGGTGGCCATTACCCAGATTTCATTTAGCAGTAAGACTGTTGACTCACATCTATTTTGCAACTATTTTGCAACATGTATTATCTAGCAAATAATATTCTTTGAAAGAATGGCCTAGAATGTGGTTTAACTCTTATGCTCTTGCCCCATTTTATTCATTCTGTTAATAATTACTGGTCATTCTGAGTCCCATGCACTTTCAAAGAAATTTCATGCTTTTATGTTTTGGCATGGACTGCTGTTTCTCTTCTTTGCCTTTCTAACTCCTGCTCATTCTGCAAATTCAATTTAAGCAACACCTCCTCAAGGGACCCTCCCCTGACTCTTCCTATGAGTCGTCCCGGCCTCGCTAGGCTTCCCTTTAGCTCCATGCATTCCTCTCACATCACCTTCTATTATAATTGCTGAACTCTTTGTAGCTGCAGCCCCAACTTCCAAAAGACTGCAGGATCTGGAAGGCTCTGTCTTGTGTTCAGGTTTGTGCCCCCAGCACTTGGCAGAGTGTCTGTTGCATGGTAGAAGCCCCATAACTGGTTGGCGAAGGAATCAAAGCATGCGTCCTGCCTTCCCTACCCTTGGGTGAGTCTGAAGAAAGATGAACTAGATTTGAGATTTTATTGCATAATTAAATTACACTGTCAAAATAATTTTTAAAACTGAAAGGAAATTCAGAGATCAGCTACAGGAAATTGAGGCCTAGCGAGGTGAAGAGAGCTGGCCAAGGTCATGCAGCTGTTTAGGTCTCCTGCTGGCCAGTCCTAGCCCAAATATGGGGAAGCTTAGCTATTATTTTCTCTTAAAAATTACCCTGGAATCCAGGCAAAAGGATTTAGCAATCTAAAAATGCTAATCGGGAAATGGTAAATTAAAATGATTTAGAGAAATGAAATCTAACAGCAATTAGAGTCACCCCCACGCCCTCCCTTATCTGGAAGGAATACATTCCAAGACCTCCAGTGGATGCCTGAAACTGTTGGTAGTATAGAACCCTAAATATACTATGTTGTTTTTCCCCATATCTTATATATATTTTTATATCTTCTGGTACTGTACTCACTCTTCTTCCTGTGATGGTGGGAGATGATACAATGCTTTACAATACCTATGTGATGAATTGAAATGACTGATGTAGGCCTTGTGATGTAGTATTAGGCTACTACTGACCTTCTGATGATATATCAGGAGGATCATCTGCTCTTGGACAGTGGTTGACTGCAGGTACTGAAACCATGGAAAGCAAAACTGCTGGTAAGCGGCTACTAATCTATTCAAGACCCTCTCTCTGGAAAGGCCGAGAGCAGGCAGCAAAGGTGGGCACCCAGCTGATTTCCCCTGACAGGGCCATTGGCCTTCAAGCCAGTATTTGCTGGTCAAAGTCTAACAGGGTGGATGTACGAACAGGCCAAATTTAGCAACCATCTCTGCAACACAGATTTGGGCTGAAAGACAAATGCCAAGTTCAAAAAAAGTAAATGTGTTCATATTCCTAAGTTTAAGTCAAACAGAGGATTTGAAATGTTTCTCACTTTCAATGTTAAGCAGTGATGGATGAAAAAGAAAGATTATTTTTACTTCCTACTTTGTGATTTGAAAAAATAATGTAGCCTATTTCTAGAACAAGCCCCATGAAGAATAAAAGTCAGATTTTTAGACATGCATTGAAATTCAAGTTGACAGATGAAGGGTTAAACATTAGGAACGCTTTGTGAATATTTATCAGAAAGATGGCAAACTGGTACCAGAACTGACCTGAGGAAGTGTTTTGTTTGGATGGCTGAGTGAACATTTCAAAAATTGTCAATATTTAAAAATGAGATTTCACATATTAAAAATTCTGGATTTCTGCCTTCTTTTAGAAAGTGGGAAAACCCAGTAACATTAGATACACTTCTGTATTAATTTACTGTGGCTGCCATAATAAATCACTACAAACTTGATGGCTTAATACAACAGAAACGTATTCTCTCACAGTCTGGAGCCCAGAAATCCAAAATCAAGGTGTTGGCAGAGCCGTACTCTCTCTGAAGGCTGAAGAGGAGAATCTATCCTTGCTTCTTCTAGCTTCTGGTGTATCCAGACTGCTCTTGATCTGTGACTGCATACTACACTCTGTTTCTCTCTTCACACTCTCTCCTCTTTGTGTCCAATTTCCCTCTGCCTTGCTGTAATGAGAACACCTGTCATTGGATTTAGTCCCACAGGCAATCCAGTATGATCTTATCTCAAGACCTTTAATTTCATTGCAAGAGCAGAGACTCTTTTTCTAAATAAGATCATATATGTAGGTTCTGGGGATTAAGATGTGTTCATATTATTTTGAGGGCCAACATTCAACCCTACACAACTTTCCACATGAGCATTCCCTGAAATAGAATAGTAGCTGGGTACAGGTGTTCGGGTGCCATAGTTCCTATTATTTCCCATTGCCTGGGAGTTTCAAATTTATAAATCTTAGTTTAGGATTTGGTGAGAGACTTAATAATCACCATGTGAGTTCACATGTGACACAACGATGCCAAGATGACCGCAGTTCCTGAACAGTGGCTGTGCACTACAGTCACGTCAGGGGGCTTACATTGTCGCTGTCTAATTTTGCTTCTGGAGAGTCTGATTCTTTAGGCTTAGAGAATAACACTGGAATTTGCCATTTTAAGCACTCCTCAGGCAAAGCTGGATTTTGAAACCATGGTGGAGCATTGTACCTTGGTTATGTTCCTGGGACACAAGAACCCATGGATTTTGCCAAACTCCAAGGATAAAAAACTGGAGACATTGGACAAAGGAACACACCAGCTCTCTGGACCTAGCTTTGCTTCCTCTGCCATTGTAGCTGTTGTCCTTGTTCCTTTTCTATCTTTCATGGTACAGAAGACACAGTACTATCATTAACAATTAATTTTGAACAAAGCAAAGAAATAATGATACAAATTGTATAGGATCAATATAAATCATATAATTGCATGATACTCAGCTTCATTGTTTATTTTCTTTTATATACCCTGTATCATTGTAGAAAAATTTTAAGTTCCCTTGCCTTCATTTTTGAGGGAGACAAGTGGTAACATTGGGTGGGATGGGGTTGGGTGGTTTAGGGCATTAAAGAAAGAACAGTCTGTGAATGGATAGGCATGAGAAAGTAGCACTTGTAAGGGCAAATGCAACTAGCTCAGAATTATTGAGCATAAACAGAGGGGATGGTGGTGAGAGGAGATGAGCAGATACCAAGTCCCTGTCATGAAGGGCTTTGAATGTCAATCTAAGGGGTAGACTTGATCCTTGAGGCAATAGGCATTACTAAATGCTTTAAGTCCGTTGGGTATTGGAGCAAGGAAGTCACATGGTCCTGCTGGGACAGCCATTCTTGGACAAGGCGATGGCAGTGTTGAGGGAGGTGCCAATTCTGAGAAGAGGGAGACCAGTTAGGGGGCTATCATAAGAACACATGGGAGGGAGGGCACCTGGGTGGCTCAGTGGGTTAAAGTCTCTGCCTTCAGCCCAGGTCATGATCTCAGGGTTCTGGGATTGAGCCCTGCATCGGGCTCCCTGCTCTGCTCGGCAGGGAGCCTGCTTCCTCCTCTCTCTCTGCCTGCCTCTCTGCCTACTTGTAATCTCTCTCTCTGTGTCAAATAAATAAAATCTTAAAACAAAACAAAACAAAAAAACACATGAGAGGGATGTTAAAGATCTGAACTATATAGTGGAGCAGAGCTGCGGAGGAGTAGGGGACCCAATCTATAAGGACAGTGATTGATTGGATATGGGGAGCATGATTTTAACCCCAGATGTGGAAGATAGTGAATTTATTGGAAAAAAATAGAGACCATGGTAAGAAAACTCAATCTAAAAGAGAGATGATGCCTTTAGTTTTAGATGCATTAAATGAAAGATGTTGATGGGCTATTTGTAGAATTATGGTTGATCTTGGGGTTTTAGATATGGAACAAGTAAGATCCTCTCTGTCTCACACAAGTTCAGAACCAACTGAGAGGTTGATGTAAGAATCAAGCAAATAAAGACCAAAATATCCATTTTATTACAGATGAATTGGAGGACATGGAATGACATGACTTTAAATCTGTGGTCACAGTGACGTTGTGGCCAGCCAGTGACCTTGTGGCCAAAATTTATAGCATGAAGGACCTTGGGTTCCTCCTGCAATAGGGAGCTTTCCAGAAAGGAGGAAGGTGCTGACCTAAGGCTACAAACATCTTTCTTCCAAACTCTTTGTGACAGGCCGAGAAATGGCCCCCAAGGTTGTCCATGCTCTAAGTTTCAGAACCTGTGAAGATGAAACCTTTACAAAAGGGACTTTGCAAATGTGATTAAGGTGAAGAACATTTTGAGATTATCCTAAATTATCTGGGTGGGCCCATTCTAACCACATGAATCCTTAAAAGAAGAGAACATTTTCTGGGGCTGTGGTCAAACGGAGATGTGAGGACAAAAGAAGGGTCAGAGAGGTGCAGCATTGCCAGCCTTAATGATGGAGGAAGGGGGCCATGAGGTAGGAAAAGCATCAGGTGGCCTCTGGAAGCTTAAAAGGCAAAGAAAGGGATGTTCCCCTAGAGCCTCCAGAAGGGAACCCAGCCCCGCTGCCACTTCGACTTCAGCTCAGTGAAACTCATGTCAGAATTCTGACCTACGGAAGTGCAAATAATAAATTTATATTGTTTAAGCCACCAAGTTTGTGGCAATTTGCTATATCACCCATAAAATGAATACATTCATCAAGCCGATTGCTTCATTCATTTCATACTGGAAGATGGGGTCCAGAACAGGGCCTTGCCCTCAACATGCCTTATTCCTGCTCCTTTCCTAGAAAGATACATAGTTTGCTTCCTGATTCAGTCCAGGTCTCTGTCCACCTGTTACTTTATCAATGAATCCCCAATATATCCCTTAATCTTGAAACAAAACAAAACAGAAACAAAGCAAAACAAATTCCATCATTCTCTTTACTTTTATTTTTCTTCATAGCACTTCTCACCCGACTGACATATTACAGAGTTAGTAGTGTGTGTTGTCTTTCTTCCTTCTAGAATTGAAGCTTTATAGGGACAAGGTCTTTTCTATTTTGTTCCTAGCTGGATCTCCAATGCTTAGAATGATGCTTGACATGCCATCGATAAATATTTATTGAGTGAATGAATGAATGGGTGAATAAATGAAAACGTTCCATGTCCCCTGGGACCTGTTGTATTCATGTACTTCTCTTTGATGAGATTTCCTGGAATTCTTCTGAACACTTGTCTTCTATCTTGAGGAGTGAGTGTGTGCTGCCCAAGCTACCATCCATGCAGAGTGGGCCTAGTTGGAATATTTTTTTCTTTTTCTTTCTTTTTTTTAAGATTTTATTTATTTATTTGACAGAGAGAGATTGTAAGTAGGGAGAGAGGCAGGCAGAGGGAGAAGGGGAAGCAGGCTCCCTGCTGAGCAGAGAGCCCAATGCGGGGCTCGATCCCAGGACCTGAAATCATGACCTGAGCCGAAGGCAGAGGCTTAACCCACTGAACCACCCAGGCGCCCCCCAGTTGGAATCTTATGCCCAGCTGTTTTCCTGCTGTCCCTTTCAAGTCCTTGACATAGACTTCGGTGAGGATGTGCTTGTGGCCTCTATACTTCCCATTCACATTTCCTGGGTACCAACCATCTCTGTCTCTTTTCCTTCCCTACTGGTGCCTTTGTTTTTAACTTTTAAAAGACTGTCTTAATTCAAGTTTTCCCAAAAGCAGACCCAGAAGCAAGGACTAGAGTGCAGGTAAGTTACTTGGGAAATTCATCCCAAGGAGTGCAAGTAAGGAAGTAGGGAAAGTGAGGCAGAGAAGGGGGAAAACTAGTACAGGGTACAGTAATGAACTGTGTTCAAACCCCCCAGGGACCTTTTGAGAAACTATATGGAATATGCCCCAGAATTGACCTCCATTAGAGACAAGGAAGTTGTGGTATTTATCCACCAATATCTGTCCTTCATGGGTTGAGGGTTATTCCTGGGTGTGTAACATCCCTGGCATTTGCAGTAGCCCTGTAGGTGGGCATAACAAATTCTCTTGAGGTGCTAGAGAAAGTGACCCAGGCAGATAAGCAAAAAGAGGTAATTGAGAAGGGCAGTTGACATGTTGCTTCAAGCTGTCCACGGGATGAGGGTGGAGCAGCAATGAAACCTGTTGAGTCTGCCATTTGCACCACTCAAATCCACTCTTGCCCCATGAGTCCACCTGTTATGCTGTTCAAGGTGATGGACAGCCACCTCTCTAACAGGAGACAAAGATAATATTGGAAGGGCTCATATAATAGGCTGAAGTTGCTGTTATTGCAGCTAGACCTGAGGTCACAGTGCAAATCCATTACCCGTCCCTCCTTTGTATCCTTTCTAGATTTTTCTCACTCTGGGCCAGCATTTCAATCCTAAGCTGCTCTCCCAGTGGGATGATCCAGACTTTCATCCCTGAGGGGGTCTGAGGACCGGTTACCTTGCCCTTGAAAGCTATGATTGCTACGATTTGATGTTCATAGCTATTATCACTGGACGAGGAAGGACCAAGACTCACCCCCTCATGCCACCTCTCCCACAGTGAATTCCCCAGGGCCCTACTTTCTCCTGCCTCCACTACAAAGAAGAAAAACCTAGTGTCTCCCTAGTTGGCTCCCTCCAACAATAAAGTCGCTGCCTTTTTTCTTCTTTTTTTCCTGTGGCTTACTATCATCAGATTCACAAAATAGCCAGGTGGTAGTTATAAATTAAGGTTGAGTGAAACTTTTATTATATCTCTTGGTGGAAGTGTCCCCTATCTCCTCCTGGAGATCATGATCCTGCAGAACCTAAAAGAGGGGATGGAAACACAAATCTTCAAAGCAGGTGACTGGGAATGCTCACACCACTGCCACCCATGGCTCCCGACATATGTCTTCCAGCTACTGGGGACAAAACAAGACAGTGTCCCAACTCCACAATGTGTTGTCCTCCAGCTGGGACCCTAGCTGAGCCTAGGAGAGACTGTTTCAAAGTTCTGTCAGGGTAACCAAGATATTTTGCATGATGTGCTGCATGGTCGGAGCAGTGAATTCCATGGCTATGTGCCCACTGAAGAAAACCCTTTTTTGTAAAATCATAGAATGGACCCTTTGGTCTGAGGGATATTATATGAATCTCGTGTTGATAATTGAAATATTTTGTGAGCACTTAGGAAAGGCACTGGAGATAAGATGGGGAAACCTATGAAACCTATATTTAGAATAATATAAATTCTAGTAATTTTGAATCCCTGTCCCTTCCATCCTGGTTTGTTGTATTCCAGTTGACATCAAATGTGCAGTTGCTTTCCTCAGAGCTCCGCATCAGTCTTGGTTATTGGTAGGTGGGACCCCCAGTGGTGGCAGGAGCTGCATCAACTTCAGTGAGAAGAAACCCATGCAGTTGGCACAAGTGAATGGCCTTCAGCCCTGATGCCATTGCTACTTCACGATGCTCCAGAGAGTCCACAGAGAAAAAAAGCAGAGAGAGGTGGGGCTTGAGGTAGGTGGCTCTCAGTCTACTGTAGCTGACAGGGAACTTAGAGGTGGGCCAGAGGCATATGGGGTCAGAGTTCAGGAGCAGCTGCTACCCTTGCAGCTTAGGCTGCACAGCTAAGGGCTGCCCTTCCCAGAATCATGCCTCTGGTCGGGACTCCCCCTTCTTCTTTGTGTTGTTCCTTTTCATGGAATCCCAATGTACACTTAAATTTTAGAGACAGTTTTCTCTCAGGGAAGCCTCTGTGTGTGTGTGTGTGTGTGTGTGTGTGTGCGTGTGTGCGTATGTGTGTGTAGAAAATAAAGACACCATAATATTAAAAATGGTTATATCTGTCTGATCAGATTATAGGTGACATTTTCCCTTATTTTTGATTTTGGATACATTTATAATTTCTAGCCATAAGCTATGTTATTTTTATAATCGGAAGTAAACAATTACTTTAAAAATTAGGAAAAATTCACCTTTACATTTCATATTTAAATTTGGAACCATCTTGTCCTCAGTTTGCCCAATATTTTCAGTTGCTTGAAAAGGGGGGATTTATTGCCATAAAACAAAGCTTTTCAAGTAAACATGAGAAATGAATGGAGGATGACGGAACTGCTGCCATGCCAGAAGACGGCCACTAGGTCACATTATTAATCACAGTCTGATACCACCTTGTTTTTTTAGGGTGGATTTCAGAGTGAAGAGAGACATACTGCCGTTGCATGTATTGGAGTATTTATTATGAATAAATCTGGGAGATCCTGTGAGTGTGAAATGGAATTACTCAAAAATTTCTTCAGGAGAAAATGGCTGTTCCAAGTGAACTGAAAAGAAGGCTTAGTGTTTGTGTCACTTTATTTTTGACAGAATCTAAGCATGCTTTTAGTTCTTGAATGAAAAAATGTATTTATTACATATATACACATACTATATTATGTATATTAGATAAATTTTATCTCCTGAGATAACTACCTATATTTTATTTCGAATACAAAATTTGGAGGTGTCTGGTCAGCTCAGTAGGCTAAGTGTCTGACTCTTGATTTTGGTTCAGGTCTTGATCACAGGGTTATGAGGTCCAGCCCAGCATCAGGCTTCATGCTGTGTATGGAACCTGCTTAAGATTCTTTTTCTCCCTCTCCCTCTGCCTCTCCCCCTCCCAATTTTTTTTCAAAACTTTATTATCCTGCACTTTTGAACATTTTTAGCGTACCTTACAAATTTAGAAAAAATATAAAGAGACTGTCAGTTTGGGGTGCCTGGGTGGCTTGGTCAGTTAAGCATTTGCCTTCAGCTCCAGTCATGATCCCAGAGGCCCAGGATTGAGTCCCGCTTCAGACTCCCTGCTCAGTAGAGCCTGCTTCTCCCTCTGCCTGCTGCTCACCCTGCTTGTGCTGTCTCTGACAAATAGGTAAAATCTTAAAAAAAAAAAAAAGAGAGAGAGAATTATTAAGTGAAAGAAATATATTCAGAATGGCAGAATAAAGACCTCCAAGAATCTACTCTTCAATAAAAGCAACAAAACCAATGTCAACTAATGAATTGTTGAACACTACATCAAATACTAATGATTTGTGTTATGTTGGCTAATTGAACATAATAAAAATTTTTTTTCAAAATTAACTTTTTCAAAACTCTGGAAATGAATCAAAACTTGGCACACTTCTAAGGAATGTTTACTTAAAGAAGAACGGCTGAATCTTGATGAGGATAACAAGCTTTGTGGCATTTTAGCTATCCCTAGTCTTACCCTCCTCTCCACAGCTCCATTGTAGCCTTGAAAACCAGCAGCCCTACAAACACAGAGCTGTGAAAACAAGTAGCTTAATACCTTTTGAAGAGGGCAGATGAATTTGGAGCCCTTCCACCCCCAAGGCCGATAACCAGAGATTTATCATGATTTCACCTATCTGGCACCTGCCTGAAAACCTCATTTACAGAGCTTGTTTTTATTTAACTTGACTAAGACCTTAATCTGTGGGAAATTCCTTTCCCAGGAATGTTTACAGAAAATAATTAATGGTGATTGTTTAGCATCACAACCACTACAGGCAGTGATACTAGGTGGGATTTTCCAAAGGGAAAATCTAAAGACCGAGAGGTCAATAGAGGACTTTGAAAAGCTCCAAATATGACTGGGAGTCTAGAAGGCCATGTACATGTGCGTGCCCAGGAAATGGAAGGCTCTAATCTCTAGTCTTTGGCTAATTCTGAGACTCTGAATAAAAAAGTAGTTAAGGCTAAGGCAGAATTGTAAACTGTCACAGTGTTGAAGCCAAGCCACAACGTACACACAGAACTCCTCAGAAAACTGTGGGAAAACTCACTGGTTCAAAGATTTTAAGGAAACTTCTGTCCAATCATTAACTGACCACTAAGCTGAACAAAAAGGTGCTTCGGTGGCTGCAGATAGAAATAATATATATATATTTTTGTAGATTTAGTTAAAGTGACAAAGCAAACAAATAGCAACAGCAATGATCAGCTACAACAGACCCTTGGAGGAAAGGGGTCTTATTTTAGGTATTTTCATATTCTATTAGGTAAAATACCCAGTTTCCAATAAAAACTATAAAACATGCAAAGAAACAGGAAGTATGGTTCATCACGGGAGAAAAGGAAGTCAACAGAATCTGTCCCTGAAGAGGTCCAACTGTTAGACTTCCTAGACAAAGACTTTAAGTCACCTATTACAAATATGTGCAGAGAACTAAAGGGAATAAGGTCTAAAGAATGAAAGGAAAATCTAGAGTAATAAATACACTTGATAGAATTACAATAAGATATAAAAATTATTGAGAACCAAATAGAGATTTTAAGTTGAAAATTTGAATAATTGAGAAAACAATTTACTAGAGAGCCTCAGCCATAGATTTAAACTGGCAGAAGACAAATTAGCAAACTTGAAGATAAGTCAATTGAAATAATCCAGTCTAAGAAGCAGGAAAAAAAAGGAAAAACAACAACAACAATAAAGCCTCAGTGAACTGTGGGATACCATCAAGTATACTGACATATGCATAATGGGATTTCAGAAGATTTTCTTCTTTCTCCCAGAAGTAGAATATTAGCCATCGGAAAGGATGAATACCCAACTTTTGCATCAACATGGATGGGACTGGAGGAGATTATGCTGAGTGAAATAAGTCAAGCAGAGAAAGTCAGTTATCATATGGTTTCACTTACTTGTGGAATATAAGGAATAACAAGGAGGACATTAGGAAAAGGAAAGGAAGAGTGAACTGGGGGAAACTGGAGGGGGAGACAAAGCATGAGAGACTGTGGACTGTGAGAAGCAAACTGAGGGTTTCGAGGGGGTGGGGGGATGGGTGGGTCTGGTGGTGGGTGTTAAGGAGGGCATGTATTGCATGGAGCACAGGGTGTGGTGCATAAACAATGAATCTTGGAACACTGAAAAAAATAAGATAAAATTAAGATGTAAAAAAAAAATCTGTACTACCTTCTCAAATTTTCTGTAAGAAACTTTTCTAAAAAAAAATAGGCAAAACTGAGAGAATTCATTGATATCAGATCTGTCCTACAAGAAGTACTTAAGGAGATCTTTTAGGCTAAAACAGAAGGGTACTACACAGTAACTCAAAGCCACTTGAGGAAATCAAGAGCACCAGTAAAAGTAACTACACTGATGAGTGTAAAAGACAGTATGGATGCATTTTTTTTGAATCCTTTTCTTTTCTTATCTGAATTAAAAGACAACTGCATAAAGCAATAACTACCAATCTGTGTTGATGGACTTGTAATGTACAAAGATGGAATTTTTATGGCAACAATATCACAAAGGAGGAAGTGGGTGTTGAAGCTATATTGAAGCAAAGTTTTTATGTATCAGCAAAATTGTTGGTTCTAACCCAGAGTGAGCTATTTTAAAGCTGAAATGTTAATTTTAATCTTCAGGACAATCAATAAGGAAAACACTAAATATATATATATATTTAATATAATATATATATTTAATAGACAAGGGAGTTAAAGCAGTATAATATAAAATATTTAACCACAAAGAAGACAGCTTTAAAGGGATAAAGGAATGATAACAACAAAAAGCTAAACAACATATAAACAACATATAGTAAAATCAGATACTTAAATCTTACCTTATTAGTAATTACATTACATGTAAATTTCCTGAACACTGTAATACAATGGCAGAAATTTCAGAATGGGTAAAGAAACTAGATGCAAAAGAATGAAGTTGGACCCCTATCGAGAAATATAGGCAAAAATTAACTCAAAAGAGACCATAGACAGACATGTAAGAGTGAAAACTGTAAAACTCTTAGAAGAAAACAGAGGAATAACATATTCATGACTTATGGTTAGCCCATGGTTTCTTAGATGCAACACCGAAAAGCACAAAACAAGACAAGGAAAAATAAACAAACAAATAAATAGAACTTAATCAAAATTTGAAAAACTTCTGTATCTCGAAGAACACCATAAGAAAGTGAAGACAATCCACAGAATGGAAGAAAATAGTTGCAAATCATGATCTAATAAGGGCCTTGTCAACTCAACAACATTTTAGAATGGGCTAAAGATATGAATAGACATTTTTCCAAGGAAGATATATGGGTAACTAATTAGTACATGAAAAAAATGCTCCATATCATTAGTCATTAGGGAAATGCAAATCAAAAACCACAATGAGGTGGTCCTTCATACCCACAAGGATAGTCAAAATGAAAATGATAGACAATAGCAAGTGTTAGTGAGGATATGGAGAAATTGAAACCCTCATGCATTGCTCGTGGGATTGTAAAATGGTGCAACCACTTTGAAAAATAATTTGGTAGTTCCTTCCCAAAAATGTTAAACATAGAGGTCCTATGTTATCCGGTGATTCTATTCCTACGTATATACTCAAGAGAAATAAAACTGTGTTTAAACAAAACTTGTACACGAATATTCATACCAGCATTATTCATAGTAGCCCCAGAGAAGAAACAACACAAATGTCCATCAACTGGTGAATAAATATAGAAAATGTGGAATATCTGTACAATGGAATATTAATTGGTAATATAAAGGAATGAAATACTGATCCATGCTACAACTTAGAAGAACCTTGCAAACGTGATGTTAAATTAAAGAAGGCAGATACAAAATACTACATATTATATGACTTGATTTATATCAAATATCCAAGATCAGCAAATCTATAGGGATGGAAAGTAGATTGGTGGCTGCTAGAGCTTGGGGAAAGGAGGGAAGTGGTAGTGACTGCTAGTGGGTCTCAGTTTCTTTTGGGGGTGATGAAAATTATTATAATTATGTAATGATGATGGTTATAGAATTCTGTGAATATGCTAAAAACCACTGACTTGTATACTTTAAAAGGATGAATTTTATCTGGGCATGGTCTTATATGTCAAAACCATGTGATTTGCCATCTAATTGTTGAGCTCCCAAGTTAAACATATAAGATCATTGGAGCATATGAAATAAATGCTATCAAGGAATCAAAGCATTCCAATGCACATTTAAAAGATGTGTCATTGTCTTTCCGAATCCACCCTACCTTGCTTTATATCTGATGTCTTCACTTTCTAAACACATTTGTTTTTATTTTTGAAGTTTATGAGGATTCTGTTCTGCTTCCCATCTACAGAATATTTAGTTGTATCTTTTCAGGCAAATTCTTTAGGCAAAGTGACCTTGTTTCATATTCCCCCTTCCTCATGCTCACAATACAATGGCCCCTTAAGGATTGACACCATCCCGATGAAGCATTTTCCATCAGTATCTGAGTTCATAAATTGACATTTGGGACTAGAGTAAGCTTGAAGAGATGCCAAATGTGCTCGGTCCAATTAAAATCATGGCATTAACAGGAATGGGTTTTCCTAAGGACTTTAGACGTGATTGACAAAGCTTCTAGATTTATAAGGGATATTTTTTTGCTCTAGGAAATGACTGTGTGCTGATGAGCCAGCATGATACTTGCGTGTTTAAGCACATTTAAAGAAAAGTGTAGGTTGAAAAAACCTATAGATTTTTCTCTCCCCACTCCTCATCCTGGAAAATTACATAGAAATTAAATAAGGTCTAGCACACATTAAACACCTTATAAGGAAAACAGATTTTTCAAACAGAATGTAAGACCATCTACAGTTTCATAAAAACATTATCATCAGAATTCTACTATCTGTTATCATCCAAAGAAAGTTTCAAAATGTCCCACTAGATTTAAATAGAATTATACTTGTAAAACGTGGAACACCAACTTTGTGGAGTGAATTCTTATAAATATCTACGGGAGTTTTCAGTAAGGGGAAGGAATGTAATCTCCCATGATCACACACATTGAGGGGTGAATAAACAATGGAATGGAGTCAGAAGACATGAGGATTCTAAAATGCTAAGAACCCCACGTGGGAAGCACACCTGCTGGAGAATGGAATAATGCTGGGGTCAAGCCCGCTTATCCCAGGCACAGCTGGACTTTCCAACATGACCTAGCTTGAGATCGAACTCATGTGGGGCCAAATGACCATGGAAACTCGCAATCGGAGCATGTCTTTTTACAAGCTCATCAAGTTTTAGAGAAAAAAATTTCCCTTTGCTTTGAGCTATCAGTCTTATTGCTGAATATGATGTGTTTTACTCAACTCGGGGGGATAACAGTTTATGGACTTCTAGTACTATCTCAAGAAAGTCTTCAATGTCAAACAGACTTTGTGGGACCTTACAATATGACCCAGGAAGAATAGTCAACTGTAGGAGCAGGTTTATGTGTTATTAATGTTTCTATGTTAACATAGTACATGTTCTGTGTTAATGATCATGGTGATCTCTGTATAGAATTTACAAAGAGATTTTACAGACAAAACTTTACTTTTTCACACAATAAGCCTGTGAGGTATTCCGGGAAGATATATTTTCTTTATCTTCATTTGACACATGGGACAACAGAGGCTCCAAGGAGTTGAATTCTGTTTGTCGTTAATGGATCAAAGCCTGGACTCAGGTTTGTTGACCCCAACCAATCTCAGAACATTTTGTGCAGCCGTGTTCTCCGTCCGGGCTGCACATCAGAATCATCTGGCTAGAGCTTAAAAAAATCCTAATGCCCTGGCTCAACCCCAGACCAGTGAAATCAGAATTACTTGGCATGAGACCCAGGCAACAGTATTTGACACAGCTCCTCAGATCACACCAATGAGAACCACGTTCCCCAACGTCATGTTTCCTCCTTAAGGGAAGAGTGGCATTTAGAAACTATAATGCATAAAGGCCAAAATGTGATCCTACAAAGATTTTAAGATAGTCATTGTTTTATTCAGTAATCACTTATTGGGAATCTTCTGAGTGCCAGGAAGCACTATTCTAGAAGATACTGCAGTGAACACAACAATGTTCCTATCAGTCTGGTTACCCCACTGGCATGATTATCACCTTGGTGAGACAACATGACCTTCTCTCTTGGTGCTGAGTCTTTCTCATTCTTGCACCACTTCTTAATTTGACCCTGATGCTCATCACTTTCTTCCTATGTGAAGATGCAAAGCACCATGAGAACAGTGGGACACAGGAACCCTAAGAGATCTGTTGTGTAAAGGTGCATATGAAAAATTCTCTCAGGGCTCAGAGTAAAGAAAAATATCTTCTGCTCCCTGATAGGCTTCCTTCTGTTACATCAAGGAGAGCCATAGAACCCATCATGCTCTACTTTTTGAGTTGACTATCTTTTTACATGTCCATCTTCCAATTTTAGGACTTCTTGAGGGAGATAAACTGACACTGTCCTCTTTATGATTGAATGATAGTTCTTTGTGTCTCTCACAGTTGTAGTCTCCATCCGTGTATCTTACGATAAACCAGAGGGTTGATTGTTTTCCAACAGATCTATGTATTGCCCTTTCGGGATTTGACTAGAGTAAATTCTCTTGTCATATGTTTTTTTAATTCAGTTACAAAAACCCAGGATTCCATGTGCCATTTCTTTTCTCTTCTTTCTTTTTTGTTTTTACATGCTCTTTGTTTAAGGGTTTGAAAACAACAGAAAAGTATAAGAAGAAAATGATTCTACAACCCCTCTACCTAGAGATAACCACTGTAAACACTTGGATTGTTTTCTCTGTCTCCATATTTCTTTATGGGTTTCTTTTACCATCACCACCACCACCACCATGACAGCACTTACTAAGGGCGCGGCACTATTCCGAGTACTACCATACTGAGACAGGCAGAGGTTATATAGTTTGCCCAGGGTCACACGACAAGTCAGTGGCGAGACTGCAATTTGAACCAGAACACTGTGGCTTAGGCATTCACATTCCAAGTCCCAAAATGCAGCGATAGGACCTCAGTTATCAATAGTAGTGCTAGAAGGAAAAATCAGGGTAAGACCATAAAATGGAATCAGGAATAAACTAAAAACTGCAAGCCATAAAAACCTTTATCCTTGCCTCTGGCATTGTAGAAGGTTTCCAAGTTTGTAGCTACCAAGTCTAAAAAGGGAGCCTGAGCTATGACAATATTCTTAATGTTCATAAGATTAAAAACAGATCAAATCATCAACAGAAATTCTGCTATCGTTGATGTTACAACCAGGCAAAAGTAATCTTATAAGTACTTGGCCATTTATAATGTAACCAATGATGTGATATGTTCATTTATCATTTTCTTATTATTAAGCACTTACTCTGGGTCAGATATTGCTCTGGGTGTTAGCAATACAGTAGTCAATAAGTTTTTGTGTTAGGGATCTTATATTTTAGTGGAAGAGGCAGACAGTAAGCAAGCAAATATATGAAAGATACATCATTTTAAGTAGGGGGAGAGGGTTGAGGGTGGCAGTGTGGAGAAGGGAAAGCTTCAGCAACATCCCAGCTGGGGCAAATGAGGAAACCTGTGGTCTATGCCTTGTAGCACCCCTCAATAAAGACCAAGTGTAAGTCAGGAAAGGCAATCACTTGGTAGACAAGCATAATCTCTTATCTAATCTGTAGGGGCAGGTGGTAGATTTTAAGGAAAAATATATGAACTTCTTATCTGTAATTTATCTTGTAAATATAGTTTTAAAATGTTGTTCATCCAGGGGTTGGTACAAATTGGGTAGAAGTGAAGTCTACTACTAATGAGTCCCTGGAGTTAAATATGGACCAGTGGTTCTCAAACGTGAACTTACACCAGAATCCCAAGAAGGCTTATTAAACCTAGATTAGCAGCCCACCCCAAGAGTCTTAGGTTGAGAGGGTCTAGGGTGAGGTCCAGTCATGTGCATCTGAGTTCCCAGGTGTGCTGCTGATACTGTTTCAGGCCCTACTATTTGAGAACCACTGATACAGACCCATGTTTGGGTGATAACCATGGTGGAGACTGGGAGTAGGGGTGACATGAGGGTAGGGTGGAAACCGTCTTCAAAGAACTGCATGGTCTAACCTAACTTGCCTTTGTAGAAAGCCATTCCACCATCCATATAGAAATGAACTGAAGATGTACTCATTCCCAAGTAGGGTCAGTCTTTCCCTGGGGAAATTGTTTTCAAAGAACTACAAGTCACGGACAAATGGGCACTTGAAGCTCCAAGTTCTATTCCATTAGCCTGGCCCAAACTATTTCAGCCAGGAAAACTTTCAGGAAGATTCAAGCAGAGCACCTGTATCCTACATAAATTTTATCCTGTTAAAAATACATCACAGAGTCATAAAATTATATTTTATATTGTTAAATAAAACCCTTAAAATATACACGAGACTTTTCCAAATTAATAAAATGCTTTTGTGAACCTCATTTTAATTGATAAACAACATTTCATCATGTGATTAAATGTAATTTACTGGACCATTTACTTTTTGGGGATTTCTGCTGGTTTTTGTTCCTACAAATAATGGTGTAATGAATACCTGTGCACAGATATCTTTGTGCACATTTCTAATTATTCTAGATTACTCAAAGTGGAATTGCTGAGTCAAAATGAACATTTCTAATTTGCTTGAAGCATATTTCCATTTGTCATTTCTCATTAAAAGATATTTAAATTTGAATAATGTTGTAAGAACAGTGTGACTGGCTTTCTTCCTTACTATTTGAATAAGACCAAGTCTTCTAAAAACAACAAAAACAAAAGCATGTGATTCATCTAGGAGGAAAAGAAATTTCACATCAAAGTCTTGAAATAAAATTTATGAAAGTCTCTTTGAAGAGGCAGCAAATAGAAAACTGCTACACAATACACAGTGTAATTTCCAAAACACCATCTTTAAACATCTCTCTTCCTCAGAGCTGCATTTTTATATCAGCTGCTTCCCCCTCAAAATCCCTTGTCTGTCCTTCTCTCCAACCTCAGATAATTTCTCTCACCCTGTGTTTGCACCTTCCAGACCCAGATTCAGGGCCCTCTCGTGTAAATAAACGTAAACTCTGATTTTTCTAGAGTCCACTTCTAACCATAATCCTGATGAATGAAATGAACATTGAACAAAGATTGAACAAAGAATTCTCTTGAGAAGGCTTTGCTCTGTGAACGCTGCAGAAATGCGCTGCAGGTTGGCTTTGGCCGAGAACCCCCACTTAACTTTGGCATTGGCCTCTACCTTTGGAAGGCTGCACAAGCCAAAAGCTTCCTCAGTATCATTTCTGGTCTTTCTGAACTTGGGTAGCCTCAATAATGGTGCGATTGGGTTAAGTTCCAATCACATCTATCATATCTAATCATTGTAACAAAAGTCAACACTAAGAACAAAGCATATTAGTCAAATTTATTAACATTTGAATACTGACTTTTAAAAGTAGGGAAGCACTGTTGATGTAACTTGGCGTAAAAATTTCTTTCTGTGTTTTATACGTTGAAATTCTATTATTTCTTTGAAGCATGCATATACTTACTTATTTCAAGAGTGCAATATTGCAATAATTACTAATTATTATAAAAGCTGTTAAATTTATGTATGGGGAACGATGAGAATTTTCAAACAGTTAAGTAAGTAAATTGATTCACTGTCAGTGTGAACATCAAGAGAATATATTAGCTAGACAACTTTATGAAGAACTTTACATCCTTTTCTAGCCAACAAGTGCCTGAAAAATTCAAATAATAATACAAAGTCAAATAATAGAACTCAGTTTTGTTCATGATTAGAATTTTTGTGGAATCATTTGGTATGCTAGCATGCCCAACATTAAACCAAATATTAAAGAGATTATTTAATTTTGAGTCATTTAACCTAACCATCTTTCAAGAAAAATACATTTTTAAGAGTTTCTGTGAATAAACTAAAAACAGAATGCCAATTTTTCCATCTCAAAATTTTATAAAGAGGAAAACCTTCATAATCAGGTAGAGAAGCATCCATGGTAAATTATAGTGGATCTGGCTATAAGAAATATAAACTGTAATGAAAATAAGAAAGTACTAGAGACAAACAAAGTATCTAAAAAACTTCTCCCTCCTCCTCTGCCATCAGTCTAGAGTGAGTGACTCCTTAGCACAGCAAATGTGAAAACAAGCAACCCCAGGAACAATCAAGCAACTGACAAAGCTAAGAAATTATTGCTCCAAATCTTAATGGTGCATTTGTGAAATTTAGCTAAGAAGGGTTAACTAATTATAATAATAACTTAGACTTACTATGGTTATCCCAGAAGCATGTTCTCTGATTAGGATATTTGGCTTTGGATGAATATTGGTTTTGCTTTTTTTCATCCAGACATTTGCAATTCAGTCAAAATGTGCATTTGGCATATCTCTAATTTATTTTAATATTTCTAATCCTGTCAAAGCTCATTAGCAAAAACTTCTGTTGACTGCAGCAGCAGGAGATTGGGCCAAAACTGCCTTGTTAAGACATTCCTGTCTGGATGTGAGCTTTTCAGCTTTCCTCAGTGAGGCATTCAACTGGCAAAAGCAGAGATTTTCTATTATCAGGAAAGTTTTCCCTTCTTGAACATGCTGCTTTTCCAAATGTGCAAATACTTATTGTTTCTAATTTAGACATGGCATTGGCTTACTAGATACCAAGATGATTCACGTCCCTATTTTCTGCTGAAAACTGCCTGTTGAATTTTAGAATGGCAAGAAGTTTAGAGGACATCCTATGGAGAATCCCACTTTGCAGATGAGGAAGCAAGCCTGAGGAAGTGAAGGAATTTGCCCAAAGAAGGATCTGGGTGCAGGATCCAGTCTCTCAATATGCCATCTTGCAATCGGTCCAGAGAAGCCACCGATCTCTTTCTCCTTGCTAGTGCCATATTCAAGACCACAGTTAACATCTTTTTCCTTCCCCCAAATATTCATATCTCAACCTTCCAGCACCGATGAGCCAGAGCCTCTTTGATCTCTTTCTAAGTATTTCAACCTGCTGCCTTGTGGGTTTAATGAGCATCGCAGATGATCCATTGATGTTTCTGGCTCAGTGAACCATTCATTATTACAGTGATTATTACAAAATGCGTTTTGGCAAGTGCTCTCCTTCCCCTTAATTTTGAAACCCATGTGTATTCGGCAGGAAATCTAGTCCATGTGTTTTTGACTCATTTGCACCTAGGTCATTCGAATGTGGTTGGTCAGTTAACTGGACTCTAATAGTGCTCTGAGCCTTCCCATAACACATTGATGATCTTAGCTTCTGCAAGATGTCACCAACCAGATTTGTGTGGTTAGTGTTCCAACTCCAGCTATTCTGAGTTGACTCTGTGAGAGACTCCCATGTACCTCTTCTTAATTAACTCCATATTTGTGATGTTTTCCTTGGATGTGAGACTGAGGCAAGTCTGAGCACATTATTATCTTTCTAGAAAGGATCCGGAAATATATAATAATAATGTATTTGGTAATGTATATAATCTGGTAATATAAATAATAATACCTTATGTTTATTGAGGATTTACTGTGCGCCAGGCACTGTTCTATGCACTTTATTTGTATTCGAGTCTCACAATTATCCAATGAGATGGGTAGGATTATTATTTCCATTTTAAAGATTAAAAAACAGAAGCCTAAGTTTGCAGCTAATAGACATTGAAGCCACAGATTGAACCCAGTCAGTCTAGCTCCAGAGCCAACACTTCTGACCATTAAGTAGTCCTTGTCTAAGACTGTGACTTGTGTCTATGATAAACTGAATTTCCTTAGCCTGGATGTGAGATGCTTCAATAACTAGGCCTGCCAACATTAGCTTCCTTAGACAACTAGCTCAGTGCCTCCCATAAGTTAAGATTTGCAATCCTTAGATATGTGGCTATTGTAAAAATGTCCATACAGATACCTTTGGCCAAGAAGAGAGCAGTTGAAGTTGAACTCATATGCTCAGAGTGGGTATCTTTCTGCATAATCTGATTCCAAAGGATATCTCAACACTATACACAGTTGAAGGTAAGAAATGCTATTTTCATCCAAGAGACTTGTCTATATGCTATTTACATGGCCAAATGGCCCCGCAGAACCAAATGCCATGCATCTAGGAAACTTATGCTGTGGACACATTGAAATGAATGTTGAAAACCAGAGATCTACTTGGAAGATACCAGGAGAAACAAGATTCCACCTTTATAGGAAGCTGGGGAGAAGGGCCGGCTTGCCTTCTAGTTAGGGCAAAATTCTGTCCTCACAGCACCTGCCCATTCTCATTCGCACCTTAAGAACTCTGTGAGAATCTGGGTCATCTCTTCTTCCTAGTTCTCACAATGGGCTCTTTACCTCGTATTCCTATGTCAGGAAAAGATGCCCTTTCCTTTCCTTCCTCACCCACTTTACATCCAGTCTATCAAATTTCGTCAGCTCTACTTCTTTGAAATGTGTTCCTGAGCACACCTGGTCTGACTGCTCTTCTTCCACAACTCCTCCACGGCAACACCTTCCATTGGGTACAAAAATCTCTCCTGTGTTGCTGCCACATCTCCATGCCTCCAATCCATTCTCTACACTGCATGCATGTATGATCATCTTTTCAATGGCTTTCTATTGCCCTTAGGACAAAATCGCAACTCCACACTGATCGTCTTTCTCCCAAGACTGTGAGTTCTTTGGGAGAAGGCTCTGTAGTCCATTTCATAATTAAATATTCATTGAATGATATTTATTGAGTGGATGAATGGAAGTGTCTACCCTGGTTCTATTCAATGGCAAAACATAAGTCTTTTTTTTTCTTCCAAAGTTGGTGGGAGAAGGGTGGAGTGGGAGAGAAATCAGGGATGATAATCTCTGCCTCTCTTGACCCAAATCTTCCAAATGAGATGGAAGGAGATTAACACGCAGCTAGCTATGTTCCAGTTATGTACCACTAGGTATCTTAAAGAGATGAGCTCATTGCATCTCATCAGGTACTCTGTGAATGTTGCATCTTCATTTTACAGATGATAAAACTGAGATTCAGTTAAGAATATGACCAAGCTCATAAAGTGAATAGTTAACCAAGCTTAGTAATTGACAAACCCATAATTCAAAACTTAGTCTAGCTAACTTCAAAGCTGGGACTCCTTATGTCCATCAGCCACATGAAATTTGATCCCAAGGCTAAGTCCAATAATTTTCTACATGAACCACATCTGATCCAGGCCTCCCAAGTAGTGTCCCTCAAATGTCTTTTGCCAACACACTCATCCAGTCCTTCATTCCACCCACCCACCCACAGCTCCCCATCATAGCTCCAGCAGAGCTATGGGCTCCAGCAGAGCTCAGAGTTTGCCAATCTAACTTAGAGATAAGGAGTATCTTATGGAACTTTTCTGATCCAATAACAGCCACTTCATTTTCCTGGACCAGATAGGGAATTTTAATTAAAATTTGTATCTGTAACTGCTTAGTTAAAATGTGTATTTTCCTCTTTCCCCAGCTCTGATACTGAGAAGCTAAGTAAAAATAACTGGTGTGCAAAGAGAAAATGGATTTCCTGGAATCGGAATTTGAAGCTTTCCACATTTTGGACCCAGTTGCTCAGGTGAATGAGGTAACTTGAACATTGTAAGGTTTAACACAATTCCTTGAAGAGCCAAAGCATCTGAGTGAGGAAAACAGTAACATGGGGTCATAAGTTCAGGGAAAACTAGTCTAAGATGGGAGCTATTATCCAACTCAGTTCATTTTAGAATTTGATCACATTAGTAAAATCACTATATACCCAACACTGAACACTGAAGTAGGGGATAAGATTTGGAAACAAAGAAATAGCAATTTATAACAATAATTATGCTAAGTACCTGCATTAGATAGGAGAAAGAGCAATAAATTTGTTTGGGGAATCTTAGGGAATTTAGAATCTAGGATCATCAGAAGAAGTGACATGTAAGTGGAGTTTTGAAGGACAAATTGAAGTCCATTAGACTGAAAGGTAGAGAAAAGTGCTTTGGGCAGAGGGGGAAGCGTGCAAAGTCATGAAGCATAAACACACACACAAACAAAGCCCACTGAGTGTGTGGGGGCTGGCAAGAGCTGCTGAAAGACCAACTGAATGTGCATTTAGGGTGTGTGCACATCTGTGAAGAATCAGTGTCTTCTTCTGTCCTATGCTGACAGAGAGATGTTTAGATTTGATTACCAGCAATGCTCTCCCCTTTGCATTTTTTTTACATAATTCTTAAAGAATGAGTCAAGTCTACGCTGTGTACATATGAATGTATATTGAGGAAAGAATAACACAGGAGGGAGAGTGTCTTAAAATGTCACAGAACTGTCCACTTTTATTTGATATATGCAATAACATAACTTCATTGCTCTCATAAATTTAGAGAGAAGTCTGACTTCAGGGCCTGTTTGCAAGGGCTATTGGACTTTGTGAACAAAGCATTCTCATTTGCTCTGGGGGCCTTTTGATAACTGCATGATTGGGTTCTTATGGAATGGATTTGGTGGTCTAAGTCCTTGGTGAGTTGGGATATGCAACAGAACTTGAAGGCCTGCACGTGTGATTTGCCTGGGATGTCAGTCAGTGCTGTCCCTGGTGGCCCCTGGAGAAAGCTGGCATCGTCCTGCTGCATACTTCACTTCTAACAAGCTAGTTCTCCTGCATTAGGCTTTCCACGAGCCTCGAGATAACATGGAGATGCTGGTGGATTCTGCTCAATTTTTCAGCTTTCCTGAGGTTATAAGGATGTCAAATTCAACAGTAGATGTTGCTTTTTAGAATGTGGACTCTTTGTGTGATGATAAATTTCCTGGCCTGGAGTCCAGAAGACTGATGTTCTTTTCTCAATTTTGCAACTATGAGCTAGTGAGTTGGACACATGGGAGCTTGCTCATTAATGTCTTGTTAGAGCACATCTGCATGCATGGTAGGGCCTGAGAGCTGCTCCCTAATCCCTCCTCCTTCCTTAGGAATACCCCTTGAAGACTGTATTCCCAGTTCCCTTCATCCAGAGTGGCCAGTGAGGTGTAAGCAAAAGTGGGGCTTCAAGGGTCGGCTCTGTTGATAGAACTACTGTATTCCCTCTTCCCAAAATCTTCCTGTTTCCTTCCTGGAATCATAACCTGATGGTTGGCACCCCAGCTGCTATTTTGGGTGATGAAGTAACCTTGATGGTTGAAACCATGCACTAAGGATGGAGGAGAAGAAAGATAGAAAGAGCCTGCGTCCTTGATGACATTGAAAGTCTGCATTCTAGCCATGAACTGCCTTCTTCTACACTTCATATTATGCAAGAGAAAAACCCCTAAATCTTGCTTAAGCCTATGTTATTTGAGTTTTCTATTATATGCAGCTGAAAACAATTCCTAATGGGCAAGTTTATTTTCTTTTACCATATATCAGCTTTCCCTGAGCAGCAGGGAAAGCAGCTGTCAGCAATTCCAGAGAAAATAGACAATAATTGTTCAGAGCTGAGGTTCGGGGATCGGACTGCTTCAGGCAGTATCCTAATTGTGCCATGTATGAGGTCATGACCTTGAGCAACTTCTTAACTGTCTCATGCCTCAGTTTCCTCTTTTTATAACAGGGATAATAATAGAACTTACCTTACAGGGTGGTTATAAAGATCAAACTAAAAGAGATAACCTATGTAAAGTGCTTCGAGTGTGCCCAGTGACTAATATTCACTTAGCACATGTTAGTTATTGTTACTGTTGTTGTTATTCTATTCCAGGGAAGGGCTAGAGTTTTTCCAACTTGTTTGGTCCATATGGCCAGGAAGATAGGACTCTAGGATCGGCCCCACCTGAATCACATGCCCGCCTTCCTGGTGGTGTTGGTGGGAAAGATTGTCAAAAGATCCCTTGTGGGGGAGGGAGGTGATTGGATGTGGTCCTGGAAAGGGGCAAGGAGGTAAGTGCTGGAAAAAAGAGGCCAAAGATCTCATATGCCTCTTATTGGCCTCTTGAAAATATTGAGAAAATATATGTCTGCCAAACTCCTTGAAACTTTTCGTACCAATGATACAAGGATTTGCTATCACCAGCATTCCCTTCTGTCTTCGGGGCCTTTTTTCCTTCCTGTCAGACTTACACCCAATTTAGATCTCACTTTTCTTTTAGTGTTGAGGCAGCTTTGGGAAGGCCCTGCAGAGCTAAAACCTCAGTCAGCCTCCCCTCCTCCTACCACACTGGTGACAGAAACAATATGCGACACAGGGAGACAGCAGGAGCGGCCACTATGGAGCCAGTCACTTTCGGGGGGAAAAACCATCTACATTTAACTTGCCAACAAAGAGTCTGCAAAAGAAACACAAAACAACCCTGAAACTAAACAGCTGCCTGATATGTGCTGTTGAGCTCTAAAATTTCCCAGCTCTGTGTGCACACTTGTGTGTCTGTGTGCACGTGTGTGTGTAGTAATTGCGTCTTTTTATTTTCTCTATTGTGATGATTTAACATGTGAGGGCCTTGCTGACCCTGGAGGGACTGCCTATCCCAGTCCAAAGGTTATCTTGCTGATGAATCACATATTGGCTTCTCATTTTATTTTGTGAGGTTAACTAACTCTCCCGGGAATATATTTTGTGTTTAAAGGAGATAATAATAAAAATATTCAATAAGTCCATTTTGTTGTTATGTCATAATAACTAAAAAGTTTCTCTGAGCACAGCTCTTTCTGGTGATTTTGGCATTTTAACACAGAGATCTACCAGGTGTGTCGGAAAGCGCGAGAAGAGGGTTATGAGTGATGGTTAATGCTATGTTGGGGACCAGGAGTTTGGCAACGTGATAGGACTTCTCTTGGGAAAAATGAAGCTAAATCCAAAAGGTGTTGGCTATTGGTTTTGCTTCAAGTTCCTGCGTGAAAGAGGAACATTTGAAATGAGACAATGCTTCCCCTTTAAAAAAGAAAAGTAACGATCCAATCATTTAAGCACTCTTTTTTCCAGGCTCTTTTCTTGGTCCTTACAAACCCCAGGTTTTTAGAGCCACAGATGTTTGAAAGCTCTCTCCCCATCACTGTTACCAGAAGATCCAGGAAGATAGATCTGTTGGCCCTTTTGCGCGATTCTCCTAGGATGAAACTGCAGTCCAGGTTTCTGGGAGACCTGAATCCATGATCATATCCCATTGCAATTCTGTGGTCAAGTTTCGTAAACCACTGTCTTGTTCATCACGTGATTGTTGAGGGCAAATGTCAAAGTACAAGATAGCTGATGTGCTGCAAGGACAAGGCAGCTGTCATTTCTGTAGCCAGAGCCTTGTGTTCTAGATCTAACAAGCTAGGGAAGTTCCGAACTCAGGCCGAGGAGCTCAGAGCCCATGGGAGCCCTCCAGAGAGTGCAGATCCTGAGCTTCCGCCTCTGTCCCGCGTGGAGATGGTTGAGGAAAGAGACCCAAGTTTACTCAGGGTCTGCCTTTTGCTTTGTGCGTCCCATGTGTTATCTCACCTAAATCCTTCACTACAACTAATAGGATAGGTTTCATTGTCATTCTCCAGTGTGAAATTAAAGAGACTGGGAATTCTGCTCAAGCTTGCACAGCTGGTAAGTGACACACCCAAATTCAAAGGCAGGTCTGACTCCAATGCGTGTGCCGATGGCACTGTGCCAGTAAGTCTCAAAGCAGGACCAACATCACCTGGAACATCTTTGAATGCAAATTCTGAGGGCACACCCTAGACCCACTGAATCAGAAACATCTGGATTGTAACCAGTCCTCTCCTGGTGGTTTTGATGCACATTGGAGCGTGAGAAGCACCACACTGGGCCATACTCTGTCTTCTTGTGTCTTCCCAAGCACATGGTCTGAAGCTAGGTGGACCGGAAATGACACTTTCTCCACTTAGGTGACCATGGTCAAGGTGATGTCTTTGAGTGTCTATTTATTAGTAAGGTGGGAATAATAATTATATCTCAGGGTTGTTGCTGGGATTGACTAAGTCAAGGTACATATACCACTTCGAACTACTAGATAAACACTCAACATTGAATCAGTTAAAAAGAAGCCACTCAAACAGTTGCTTTTAATATTACTGCTCTTATTAGCTTTTCCTGCCTTTTTGCCACATGAATGTCAAATCCAGCCACCAGAAGGACGAAGAGTATTTTCTAGTTCTGTGACCATAGGCAACTTACGTAAATTCTGGGCCTCAGTTTCCTTCTCTGCCAAATGGAGATAATAGTACTTGCCTCATTGGCCTGTTGTGGGGTTAAATGGGATAATGTAAGTAGAGCATCTTAGGTCTATACCTGGGACCTGGTAACTGCTCAGTTAACACTGGCAATGATGAGGATTTGTCCACTTTTTGAGAAGCTCTGACAGGATTGTCAGGGAAGTGGTGGAAGCAGTGAGATGCTTGGGTAGACAGCATCTTCAGCATGAGGACTGCCCTGTCCCACCCAAGCTGAGCGAGCCGTTCCATCCCTCTTGCAAAGACCTCCATCGCGTCACCTTTCATATTGCCTTCTCTACTCATGTCCATTGTTTATGTCGCCGATGCAAATTAGTGTTCAATAAACGTTTGGTTAATTAAGGACTGCTTGAACTCTAATTGTGATTTATATATGCCATCTGTGGTAGGCAGAATAATGGATTCCCAAAGAGGTCTCCGTCTCATTCTCTGAGACCCATGACCATGTTCGGTTACATGCTATATATCATATAGATGTAGAATATATGTAGATACACAGAACATATAATATTCTATATATTTATATATAAAAATATATATTATATATAATTCTATGTATTTATATATAAAATATATAGAATATGTAATATAATAAGATAAATATATCATAAAGGTCCTTAAGTTGGAAGAGGGAAGCAGAAGACTGAATCAGAGAGCTGCTGTGTGAGAATGACCCACTTCACTGTTGCTGGCTTTGAAGGTAGAGGAAGGGAGCGAGAAACAAAGGAATGTGGGAGGTTTCTAGAAACTGGGAGACACAAGGAAACAGATTCTCCCCTAGAGGAAGAAAAGGAACACAGCCCTGCTGACACCTTGATTTTAGTCCAGTGAAACCCGTTTTGAAATTCTGACCTCCGGAGCTATGAGATAACATATCCGTGTTGCTTTAAGACACTAAGTTTGTGGTGATTTGTTGCAGCAGCAAGAGAAAATGAATACGCTCTCCTCAGCTCCATGATTACAACCAGTTTAGAACTGGCTGTTCTTCATTATTTAGCCTAATCACTTGCACTGTTCCTTTCCTATCGGTAATGATACCTCTACCCAAGGTGCTGGGGCATTGAAAGGAATTTTCCACTGTACAAGTATCATCTGAGAATGACCTGATAGACACATGTTTAAAGTCTTCAACTCAAGGTCTAGGGCATGTTTAGCTTCGCATGACATGGCCCTGAGGGCTCCCCAGTGGGACCGGGGGCCCTTCATCTGTACCCTCTGAGCTCAGCCTCTGGTTGCTCACCAGGGAAGGTGTGAAGCAGCAGCCATGCCAGAGTTATTCCAGCAGACCTCTCTGCTGGGGGCACCCACTCCCCAGCAAGCCATCTGTCTGCATTCTGGTGCACAGGAACCACTCGAAGGGGATCTGGTCTCTCCTTTATGTCAGCTCAAGGGAGAGCCAAATGTGGCTCTGTCAGCAAGTGGGAGATCAAAGAACTACCACTCCCATCCCCAGCAGAGCCCCTTCAGAGAACAGAGGCCACACTGAGTTCCTCTCTCCGTCTGTGAGGCTTCTACTGATCATCTCCTCACGTAAGCCTTTCCACCATGGCCTCTCCGAATGTGAGAGACACCTTGACCATTTCCAGAGTTTCCACATCAAAGTGTGTTTTTAAAAACTGGAGTATATTTGAAATGTTTACAATTTACTAGTAACAGTTTTAACCCTTGAGGGAACAATGCAAGGTAAGGATGTTATTCACAAGATATTCAGGGTTTATAAAAATACTAATTCATAGCATAATGAAGGCACCGTACTTTGCTAATGGAGCATATATTAAACTAATATAATGAGTGTCTTCTTTGAATCCTGCCCATTCTTCTTCATGACCCTATAAAGTCTGTGATTTGGAGATAAGTTAAGATAAATTAAGGGAGTGGGTATGAGGCCTGCCATGGATGTCAGGCCTCAGCAGAGTAGACGCTGGCCCCACACCTGTTCCACAACTGCCCTGCCATTCGTGTCTCCTCACTGCTTGAAAGGGTCTCAAACATTCCTGTCTCCACTGGGAATGATGGCGAGTAATTGAGCGAGGACCTTGTGCGAAGAGATACACCACTCCCAGGAAAGAGGGGATCTAGGCCCGAGATAGACATACAAGGTGCACGTATGCGGATGCCAAACATCTCTTCTCTCCAGCTGGTCATTCATTTCAGGAAACAGTTTGTACTAGGAACTGAGGCTTAAGACAACAACAACAACAACAAAACTCTTAGGCAGAGTTTATGAAGTTTTTCAGGGTAGTTTTGGTTCCTGCAGAGAGGCTGACTGCTGGAAAACTCTCCAGCACCAGGGAAAAGAAGTTTATCCCATCTCTTTATGTTTCATGGTCAGGAAAATCTGATCGTAGGGAGGTGGATGGCGTTCTCTTGGCTCTAAGGACCCCAGAGAGCCCGAGGATCCATACCGAGCGCTGGTCTACTTTTCAGGCTAACACACACGTGTGTAAGTCATCGGGCCTTCGCTAAATTGACTAACATGAAGTTCAGAGGTCTCTCCCCCGTACTCTCTCCCAGCTGAATATTTTTATTAACATGGGCAAACAGGTATTAATACCAGAAAATGATCTAGCTCTGCATAGCCACATTCTCTGGTCTGAATTTTCTTTTCCACTTGCATACATTGTAAGAAACACTTTTTATATTGCTGAGTTATTGCTGCACATGAGATAAAAACAGCTACTTTTTCATTGTTAACAGAGGAAGTTATACATAAATAAAACCCAATTCCAAGACTAATGAACCTACGACAATGGTCTGAAGCGAATTTTTCTTCCTTCCTCCCTTCCTTCCTCTGTCATTGGTGGTAAGGCTCAGGTCATGCTTATGGTCTGAATCTCCTGAAGCTGTTGTTTGTGATGCCAGATCATAAAGCGTGAAGAAGAGACATGTAGGTAGCACACTTTTGAATCACCAGGGGAGTTTAAATAGTACTGATTCCCAAATTCTACCTCCAGGGATTCTTACGTAATTCATCTAGGAAGTGGCCTGGGCACCAGAATTTATAAAACCTCTATATGTGGTTCTAGTATTAAGATTGAGAACTACTGATTTAAGCAAAATCAGTGCTAATTTCATCAAACAATTGTCTTGACTTATTTCCCTGTTGACAGAACTGAAAAGGCAAAATGATGGTGTTGGGGGTTTTGAATAGACATGGCCTACAAGTGACATGGTCTATTAGTAGATTCATTTGTTAAGGCAGGATTTTACAAATTCCAAGCGAGGTAGAAAGGCAGGAAAAGAACGACTGGTTTGAAATAATACAGTTTCAATCCCGGTCTTTCATGTTCTATCCTTTGGTCTACCTATCTGCCTCGAACTTACTAAAGTAAAATGAGAAGAGCTTCACTGTGGGCTGTTGAAGCTTCTGGACCATGAGGTCTGGCTGTGCAGCACAAATTCAGTAATACTCCTAACACGACCACTGGCTGACTCCAGCCCACTGTGAAGGGTGTGAAGTCAATTTCTTGGAGTGCTTCCAGAAAATATTTTTGGCACCATTCCTGGATCATCAACAGGATTCTGTCCTTGACATCTGGAACACCCATCTATGCAAGCAAATAGTTTTGAAGTGAAGTTAGGTCTCTTGACCAATTAAAAATGTGTGTTTGACAGAAACCCTGTGCAATTCATTAGCTCTCCAGCTAGTTTCCAGCAGGTATGAATTCCTAGTGATTCTGGGTTGCTGATGGTTGGGTGATTAGTCTGGGAGCTGGAAGGTGATGTGGCGTCAGTTCCAGCTGCAGGTGGTTTGATTAGAATAAGGGTGTAGGTGACCAACCACCTGCAAGCAATTACTAGCTGTGCCTTTAGATGAAATGGGACCTGGGCCTGGTAGTCTACCTTTGTCCCTCCCATGACTATGGTGCATAGTTCCCTTTTTAGAGCTCTACTAAAGGGCTACAGTACCCTAGGGTTCCATCTGTAACTCAGAGGCTCCTGGACATTGCAAATGCTTGTTTATGTGCTTTCCACGAGAGCAGGTTTTCTCAAACTCAGCACTGCTGACATTTTGGTCTTGATGATTCTATATTGTGAGGGGTTGTACTGTGTATTGCTACAATATTTAGCAACACTCTGGCCTCTACCTACCAGAAGCCAGGAGCATTCCTCTGGTTATGACAGCCAAGGATATCTCCAGAGATTGTCAAGTGTCCCCTGATGGGGGTTAGGGGGGTTAGTGAAAGGTGCGTAGGGACTGGAGAACAAAATTGCCTGGTTGAGAACCAGTAAGATGGTCCCCAGATTTCATAATATAAGAATGTTATAAAAATGTTTTCTACACAATGGCAGAATGATGATTATAAGCTACTTCTTAAATGTCATTCCAAACAAATAAACCTTCCTTCTCCTTGTCATACACAACAATTTTGATTTATTTTTGTCATCTTTGTATGTTCCGTAGTGCTTAATGCAATGCTCTATTCACATAGTAGCTCCTCAGTAATGTTCGTTGAATGGCTAAAAAGATCCATTCTTCTCCCACTTCTGTCCATGTAGTCTGGGTGGGCCTCCTGGGAATTTAACATGTGGCCTAGACCAAACTAATCAGACCATCCATTTTTCTGGACATAGTAGTAAGTTCCAGGTGTGCACAGAATCAAAGCCAGTTTTATTAAAGGGAATCACAGGACTTAAGGGAAATGTTGGGAAAAATGCACTCAGCTCAGATTTTTTTTTCCTGCTGGTTTTGAACCTGAAAAAGTGCAATCTTCCAGAAATTCTGGCAGCCATCTTGCTATTATAAGATAGTAAGAGAGAGGGGTGCCTGGGTGGCTCAGTTGGTTAAGCGTCTGCCTTTGGCTCATGTCATGATCTCAGGATCCTAGGGTTGAACCCCGTGTTGGGCTCTCTGCTCAGCAGGGAGTCTGCTTCTCTCTCTCCCTCTCCCAAATAAATAAATAAATAAATAAATAAATAAATAAATAAAATCTAAAAAAAAAAGGATAATAAGAGAGAGCCTGTTTTAGAGTCACTCAAGAGAAATGGAACAAAGCTGAGAGATGAAAAGAAGGTAATCGAATTCTAAGACTCTCATGTGTGACCTTATTAGAGACACTGTCATTTCTAGTCACATACACATCCATGACTCTTCAGTTGCTTGAATTAATGTGTTCCCACTGGCTTAATCGATTTATATTTTTATGACTTTTTGCTTAGACAACTGGGGATTTCTATCATTTGAAGTCCAAA
Organism: Ailurus styani; assembly: GCA_002007465.1. Taxonomy (NCBI): domain Eukaryota; kingdom Metazoa; phylum Chordata; class Mammalia; order Carnivora; family Ailuridae; genus Ailurus; species Ailurus styani. The sequence goes on along the minus strand of LNAC01000243.1, from coordinate 2,505,331 downwards.
GAGGCCTCCTGTAGACACTGCTATACATCATGTGTGTATCAGTGCCCTAATAAGACACAGTGCAAAAGTTGATTTAGGATTGCATATTCTTGGCATTGTAGGGACCTTGGAAGTGACGGTCTGGTCATCACCTGATGCAGAGGTACCTCGATCACATCTTTGTCGGGAGAACACTGGACCATGGCTTGAATGTGTTGGGGTGTTCAGAACTTGCCTGGGTCTGTCCAAGTCTCCCAAGTTTAATAGCTCCAGCTATTAAAAACTCCTATTACAATTAGGTTAAATCTAATTCCAGATAACTGCCATCCTAGAATGAAGGTCTGTTGCTAAATAGAACAAAAATGTTTTCCTCACATTGAAGATAAATACCATGTCTTGTCTTTGTCAAATTTTCTCCATTTCAACCATTCTTAAGTGCTTCCAGTTCCTTCTGAAAAGTCATGGTCCAAATTGCTGTCATTATAAAGAGGAGAGATTTTGGAGTGAAAAAGACATGAGGTTGTAACCCATGTTTACAGCTTTTTAGCTGTGACTTTAGAAAAGTTACTGTAATTCCTTAGTATTTGTGTTTTCTTCTGTCACATGGGGACCACATTAGCTCTCTTGGAGGCTTGTGGTGAACATTCCAGGGGATGATGCTTATAAAGTGTTTTTAGCTCTTTATTCAGTACCTGACACATCTATGTGCTGTGTTCCATAAATTACCATTATTGTTTTCAGCATGTTGCTATCCTTGGAACACAGCCTTAGGGTATTCATTTAAAATATGGTCTCCAAAAGTCAACATAGTATTCCAGATGGGATCTGATCATCCTAATATTTTGACATCTCTGCTTGGTTTATTTAAGTCTTCTTCTCATTTGCTTTAGTCATCCAAATTGGCATGGTGGCCATAACAATCATGTTGTCAGGGTCATAAAGAGTGCAAATTACATGCAATCCTTTTTCCTGCCATATTGTGGCTAGAAATCTGCATCATTGGAAATGTGATCTTTGCCCAGAGACCATCAGCACAGAGACCAGCCTCATAACTCCTGGATGCCCCAAATCAAGGTTGCATCTAAGTGCAGGTCAAGAGGACTGTTTTGTTTTCTATAGCATAGCTTGCTGGCCTGAGGGAAGAGGATGCTGGTGTTTCCATTGGCAGGTTGTAACTCCCAAAGAATGAAGCAAGCCCGATTACATGATAGGAGGACATCCAGGAAAATAAGCACAGGACAGTCCTCGGGCCCCATAGGGACAAATCTAAAGTGAGTTTTTAATGTCCAGGCAAAGTTTGTAGTACGTGAATGAAGTTTAAAGTCTATATTGGTTGGTTGCACTTTGTTCTATGAGAAAATCTATTCCGATTACTCATATACAGCATAAAAATGCATTCCACAATCAACAAAAACAAAAAAATACAGTACCTACCATATGCTAGACACTATTACAATTGTAATAGTAGAAGAAGAAACAATAAGAGGTGCCACTTGTTGGACAATACAACTGTAGGTTAGTATTATTCTCCCCATTTTACAGATTAGGCAACAAGGCTTAGAAAAGGTAAATCAGTTGCCCCAGGTCCTTTAGCTTAAGAAGCAGGGTCAAGGGATGCCTGGATGGCACTGTCAGTTGAGCATCTGCCTTCAGCTCACGTCGTGATCCCAGGGTCCTGGGATTGAGTCCTGCATCAGGTTCCTGCTCAATGGGGATCCTGCTTCTTCCTCTGCCTGCTGCTTGCCCTGCTTGTGCTCTTTCTCAAATAAATAAATAAACAAACAAATAAATAAATAAATAAAAATCCAAAAAAACCCAAAAAACAAAAAACAAAGAAACAGGGTTAGGATTCAGATTTGGGTCATCCGAATCTAGAGCTCTACAGTTAATCCCTATACACTATCATCACTTTGCTATGGTAGTGATGTGACCTGATGGAGGTGTTAGCTAATGCTACATGGTAGGAATAATTTTGCAACATCTAAGTGTCTCAAATCAACATGTTGTATGCCTTAAACTTATACAATGTTGTATGTCAGTTATATCTCAATAAAACTGGGGGGATAAGATGTCTGACAGGCCAAGATCCTCAATATCAATTCCTCCCTTCTAGATTCGGCCTGAGAGGAAGCTCTCTCCCTTATGTCCTAGGCTCTGGGAATTTCTCTAAATTCTGTCTCCTAACCCAGCCTCCCTAACTTGGCCTTGCCCATTCCTCACCAAGGGCCCTCTCTTTGGATGGCCATCTTGGTCTTGGCCCATGCCCATTGGTTTCGTTAGTTATATCTTCCCAGCTTTTTGTTCCTCCCCAGGTAGGATAAGGACTCCAGTTTCTTTTTGTCCCACCAGCCCTTCTTCCCTCATGTATACCGTAAGCACTCCCCAAAACATGAAGGAGCCCTCCGAGGCCAGCCCCACCTCTTGCAACTCCAGGCAGGAAAAGTCCTGGTGTAGGGGGTGCAGAGACTGGAGGGGGTCAGTAAAGTCGCCAAACACACCCAATCACTGACCTCTAGAGGCTTTGAGTCATTATGCAGCATCTGACCATCAGATCTGATTGTGTTTACATCTTGGGAAGGGGAGCCAGTAGAGGCACAGAGGAGGAGAGATGAGTGTAAGGGTTACTAGAAAGCAAAGAGGAGGGAGAGAAGGAGGATGGGAAGGAGAACAAAAAGGAGAGATGGGAAGAGAGGCATTGAGACTGGTTCAAGTGACCTTAGTGGCATGTTAAAACAGTTTGGTGGTATTTGCGAATAATTGACGATTTGTTATGGTAGGAACAAGAGAACAGGTCTGCAGGTGCCGCTTGCTTCTTTGCTTCAGAGGGAATATTGAAATATCAGTTACCATGAGCAGGAGAAAAACAGCATGTGAAGAGAAATTCCCAGTTTGTAACAAAGCATGGGTTTTTCCAACTCTCCAGCTTAAATTTCTCTCCAGGGGAACTCCAGTCTCTCCCCTCAAATTGTAATAATAATAATAAAGCGCTTGGGAGATGTATTTGAATTTCCTGTCAATTAAAACATTCGTTAGTTCAAAGTACTAGGAGTTGAGGCTAATGGGAGCTATATTTATTTGCTGAGCTTTTTTGGTGGTGATGGTGTGAAACCGTATTCTATTCTCCTTCAACGGCAGTTGACCGAATTGAGGATTTCTTGAGTACGGCAATATTCTAACATGGTTGAGGCAGGAGGGGGGATACAGAAGGAGGAGGTACGATTTATGCCTAGAGGAGCCCAGAGTCCACAAGGGAAATTGGGAAAAGACCAGATTCCTCCTCCTTAAACAAAAGGAAAAATAAATCCAGCACAACGTAATATCAAATGAGATAGTACTTACTCCAAGCACAATCTTTATTCATTTCCTCAGGGAAGCCTTCTCTGACCTCTTAGGGTAGATCAAACCATTTGTTTTTATAGTATCTAATAGTTTTCCTCTATAGCACTGATCATAGTTTGTAATTACGTATATTTGTATATTGTATTAGAGATACATTGTGATTTTATATATGCTTATTTATGTGGTTTTTGAACAATTCTTCTCTCTCTGGCCCACCACCCTATAAACTCCATAATGGAAAGATTAGGTTCTGTTCACCATTGTATTTTCCAGCATCTGATACAAATTAGTAAGTATATAATCAGTAAGTATTTTAATCAGTAAGTATTTTAGAATGAAAGACAAATTAATGTGTGAAGATTTTAGAGTCAGGAATGAGCATGTGTACTGGCTGTTGAAGAAGTTTCTATGACTAAAACTGAATTTCACCAGGCTTCCTTTATGAGGAGTTACAGAAGAAAATTCCTTTCAAGCCTTAATACCAAGAAAGACTGTGTTTCCACTGAAAACCTGGTCTGTTTTTAATGTTTATAGACTCTGTGAATCTTATATATCAAGATATTTTTCTCTTCGCTTTGGCTGTGAGGAGAGAGCTGGGAGCCTATTTTCTTACCTATTTCTGACAAGTGTACATTATAGTTTAATGTACTAACCTTGCCCCTGATTTTAAATATTTTCCTACTCTTAATTTTCTCTAACTAATTTTCTACATTTCTTTGTATTTCAGTATTATAAATTATGCCTATTTTAAAATGAGGTTTTGTTTTAAATTAATGCTTATATAAGTAATGAGTATTGATGCCCAAATTAACGTATGGCAAGTTTTACAGAGTGTGGACGCTTTAAAATGGGTTTTGGCATTCTTCACTAACCTCTTATGGAGGACCCATTCAAGGAATTATTGAATATAGATAAATATAGAATTATTGAATATAAATATTGAATATAGACACTCAGGGAATTTTTGAATATTGAATTATTGAATATAGAAAGATATGGGGTGAGCCATATCTGACTGGTAGAGTTAAGATTCCAGCCAGAAGCAGAACTTTATAGAAGATAACAAACTCTCTGTCACCTTGTCCTGAATCCTGAGACATTATCATCAGGATTGTTTAAATTTTGCAAGATTTTGGCCAAGGGAATTTGACTTTGAGTACCTTCTGCCCTCTTCATGCTTTGATCTCATGCTCCCAGCTCATATGCTGCCAATGACTCTGTCACATGTCATGCTTGATCCAACTGAGGGAGCTATGTTGATATGACATCTTATTTATAAGGAAATAAAATTGTTTTTGGTTTCCCCAAGGGAAAAATTTAAAGGAATGAATATCCAACTATTCTCTGTCATCTCCTTTTGGGCCCAAAATGAAAACAATGATTTAAAAACTTGCATTCACCCTCAACCAAATAACCACAATCTGCTCCCACTATATGGTTCTATAATTGAGTTAGTTTGAAGAAATACAGTAAGATGTGTTCTATATTATTGCTTTTGTATTTTCTGTAGTGAGCCATTCCAGATGGTGACTGAACAACATTTTTGAAGGCCTTCATTTATTTTCTTCAGTTTAATAGTTATGTTGCAAAACTTTTGGGACATCTGACATTGGTGTGGAGATTTAGCACTTCACCCAGGATTTTTTTTTTTTACTGAAACCACCCCCTAGTAATTCTATTTGGTTAAAAAATTAAGCAAGTAAAAAAATATTAGCATGGGATTCCAGGGTAGCTGAGTTGGTTAAACATCTGCCTTCGGCTCAGGTCATGATCCCAGGGTCCTGGGACCTAGCCCCGCAACCGTTGAGCTTCCCTGTTAAGCAGGGAGTCTGCTTCTCCCTCTCCCGCTTCCCCTGCTTGTGTTCCCTCTCTTGCTGTCTCTTTGTCAAATAAGTAAATAAAATCTTTAAAAAATATTAAGCAAATATTAATGTGTTCCTAAGGAAGATGTTAATGATCATTTAAGCAATTACTTTGAAAATTAATTGGGAGGGAATTATGGCAAGGATTGACAAATTACTAAAGATCTACCACTATAGTCAGTTTGTCTGAAGAGAAATAAAAATGTTGACAGGCCTTCTGAATATGAAATATGCACCAGTGTTGTAATTAAGGAAGAGTTACTTATACTCCCCCAAATCTTTAAAGTTAAAAAATATATATTCAGGTATCGTGAGGACATTAATGTATCCTAACATACAGATCAGTTTTGGGTCTTTGGGACATTAGGCAGGCCATCAGGGTCCTATTTGCTTGAGGAGTCCTTGGGCACCCTAGAAAAACATGGAAGAGATGGCATGGGAAATTTGGAATTAATACTCTCAAGCAAAGAAAAAAAAATCCCTGGTCCAACCATTAAGAGTGGGTCTTAGAGGTTTAGGGAACTCATAAGAGTATAAGACAGTTACACTCAGACTATTTCTGATGTTGGTTCCTGGTCCATGGGGGAAAGGATTTAGTGGGGTCATAAAATAGCCTCTGGCCAAGTTCCCTAAGAACATATCTCAAAGTGGGAGCTGGTAAAGCCTGAGACTATTCACACTTTGAGAGCCAGTCAGAGGTATGTTCACTGGTTTGGGCCTCTGCAAGCAGATCAGCCTAAAACTGTAGCCTGATCCTTTCCAACAAGATCCCTTACCTGCACTCCAGTGTGATTTCCTACACTGTCCCTGTTCCGACCTCCCAAACGAGCTCTCTTCTCTCCACGAACAGAAGGCTTCTTGCTCTAATTTGCCTTCAGAATGGCACAAACTCAGAAGTGGGAATAACGTGGAGTCAGGGTTTGGGAGAAGGTAGTGGTGGGGGCGGACGATGGAGACGGCCAACAAGGACGGAGGCAGTGGTGGTCTTGCAGTGTTGATGGTGAGCACCTGAGAGTAAGTGCACAGCCCTGGGGCGACACTGCGTGGCTCTGAGTCCTGGCCGTGATTCTGATGAGCTTGATAACCACAGACAAGCTGCGTACCTCTCGGTGTCTCATCTATAAAACACAGGCAATAAGGGTTCCTCCTTCAGAGGATTGTTCGTATTTGTAAAGCACTTAGAACCATCCCGGCTTCTAACATCCTCAGAACTATCGGCTTGCATGTTAGATCATGTGAGCAGGTTACACATGCTCTCTGGCTATGAAGAAATTCATGAAGTGTTGGAGTATTCAGCCAGCTATCCTGACAGTGACGTGAAGACAGAAGAAATAAGGAGGTATTGAACAAGACAGCAGTGGGAATCCCCAGTCATGACATTATCAGGGCTGATATTCGTTACAGTGGCAGCTTTAGAAAGGGAAAGATCTGCTGGGCCCTTATTGTGAAAAACAATAAGCAAACCATGATGAGAGATGGGTTTGGGGGGATAAAGTTGAAAATAAACGATCCTAAGCTCATAATCTTGAGGGATTAGAAAAAGGATGGTGCTGTTGACAACGACGGAGACTTTTAGAAAGAGACGCCTATTTCTGCAGGAAAGACAAGAAGCTTAGGTCATGTCAATACAGAAGAAACAAATGGGCCACGGGAGGGAAGCTGACTATGGCCTGTTCATTTGACAGATGGGCTGCAGCTGAATCAATTGTGATGCTTCATTAGGATGTCTGAGGTGTCAGAGATGTCCCATGCACAGTCTGGTGGTTTTTACACACACACACACACACACACACACACACACACACACACACACTCTTCTCCTTAGGTTCGGTTTGTTATTATGGGGGAAGTTCCTACTTCATCCAGAGACATGCCATGTGGTCATGTGTGATTCTTGGAAAACAAGAAGATACACTATTGGGCTGATACATGCATGTATCTCCAAAGTTTAAATCAGTATGTGCTGGGGCACCTGAGTGGTTCAGATGGTTAAGTGTCTGCCTTCAGCTCAGGTCATGATCTCCAGGTCCTGGGACAGAGCCCCATGTCAAGCTCCCAGCTCAGTGGGGAGCCTGCTTCTACTTCTCCCTCTGCCTTTCCCCCTGCCTGTGCTCTTTCTGCCTCTCTCTCTCTCAAATGAATAAATAAAATCTTTAAAAAAATCAGTATGTGCTTCCACTAGAAAACAGAACTTGGCTGAAAGATGTGATGATTTCATTTTTATTTGCATCCTCTTATCGTGAGAGAGAAATTTTAGCTAAGACTTACATGGTAATGGCTGGTGAGTGTTCTAAGCTCTTTATGCACGCCAACTCACTGAATCGTCACCACCCTATGAAGAAGGTAATCTTATTGTCTCCATATTAAGGAAGAGGAAACTAAGGCACAGCAGAGACTGGTGGCTTCAGGTTGGACTTGACATAATCCTGAGTTGAGGATTTATGTGTAAGTGATTTAGTAAGGAAGTGCTTGCTTCCAGGGGGCATCAATAAGGATTAAAGAGACAGAAGGTGGAGGAGAAAGAAGCCAAACAAGGGTCCAATGGAGACAAAGTCTTGCAAAAGGGAGCATCAGCCTAATCTTGCAGGGGAGCTCTGGAGTATAAGTCATAGCTCAAAGTCACCCCATCAGGGCAGGGGAGCTGAGCTTTCCTAGTCCCATTGCCTGAAAGTCAACAGTTAAAGGCTGCCTGCCCTAGAGGGATGTACCTCTGGCCCTCTGCGGCTGTCAACAAAGTGGTTCCAGTTGATCTAACGTAGTCTTGCACAGAAGAGCTGCAAACACAGTTTGTTGGACACAAAAGTACAGCAAAGGTGGCGGATGGGGATGGGTTGTGGCCATGAAGATTGAGAAAGGGAGGGGATCTGATGGAGGGTGATTCTTTTCACCTCACCAGTGCTGAAGGGGCCTGACAGTGTCCATCACATAGCTTAAGGGGATCAATGAAACCAACTGATTTTTGGGGGCTTGTTCTTTTAATTTGTTGGTTTGACTCACTCTAGGATATGTAGCTAGGTCTAAGATATGTAAATCTGTGTCTGTAGACATGCATACACATTCACATACACTGAGAAAACACAAAGTTGATGCAGCCCAGATGTTATATGTTAGATATCAGTGGTGACTCATGAGTTGAATGCAATCTACAGACATTCTTGGTCTGGTCTTTTCTGAGACTTTAGATTGAACTAATAGCCAACATCTTAAAAGTTGGAAGATTTCAACTAAAACTCCAGATTCCTGGCCTCTCCCCATATCCTTACCTTGTATGATGGACTGGAAGCGGGTAGTAGATGGTGCCTTTGGACAGGGCATGTATGGTCCAGTTCTTCACCTTCGTTACCTCCCCTGGTTATTACCACAGCCATCACAAGTTCTCTGTGTCATCTGTCTCCTAAGGATATTTACATTTGCAACTCTTGTTATATGTAATTTCACTACCGTATCAACTTTCATTTGATTTTAGAGATGGACGACTCATGCCAGGTTTTCATAACTTCTTTCCTGTTTTTTATTTCTAGGTTTTTGACTATTATACACCATTTCAGAGGAAATATAGCATTAGGTTAATTCAGTCAATGTAGACAACAACCAAACCAGGGGGTGTGTAAGCTAGAATGACCTGTTGACTTCTACATTGTTGAAATTAACACAGCAATTGCCAAACCATTCCTCTGCTTATTGTGATAGAACTTCTATGGGCACAAAACATAAATTCTAAGGACACACAAAATTGGTAGATAACCATTTTCCAGTGGTTTTTTTGCTCAGATAAAGATGTACTAATATATCTCTCAGCAGCTTCCAATATGTTCATTTTCTATGTCAAAGGAAACATATGTTTGAAAATGAAATCCTGAGCTGTATGGAATTTTAAGAAATTATAGTAATTTTCTGGTTGAGAAAATAATGATATTGTTTCAGTAAATAACCTGAATTAAAGCCCTTCTTGTTTTTAGGATTCCAATGAAAACCTATCTTAATGGATCAAATCTTTAAACTAGATGCCTGGGAAAATCCTTAAGTTCTAAATAGTCTCTCATCTCATTTTAAATTTTCTGAAGTGTTCTTTGGACATACTTTCTAACCAACCCAATACAAAATAATCTGATTGCATAATGAGTTATTTAAAAATCTTAAAATTTTCCCCAGAAAATTTAATGCTGATTATAGGTCAGATGAAGAACAAATGTCTGCTGTCTTTGCTTGCTCTTTGATTTAGGTTTAAAGAAATTGAGTTTATGTTTTTTAAAATATACGAAGACATAGGTAATAATCTTCTCAACAGTAAAAACACTCCTACAAAGTTCATTAAACAAATCATTATGCATCTAGATGAATAAGGAAAGTTATAATCCCCCCAAATATTTTGGTTTGTTCAGAAGAAAGAGAAATTAAGGAGTTGATCCCATTTACAACTGCACCAAAACCCATAAAATACCTGGGAATAAACCTAACCAAAGAGACAAAGGATTTGTACTCAGAAAACTATAGAACACTCATGAAAGAAATTAAGGAAGACATAAAGAATTAGAAAAACATTCCATGCTCATGGATTGGAAGAACAAATATTGTTAAAATGTCTATGTTACCTAGAGCAATCTATACATTCAATGCAATCCCTATCAAAATACCATCAACTTTTTTTACAGGGCTGGAACAAATAATCCTAAAATTTGTATGGAACCAGAAAAGACCCCAAAGAGCCAAAGGAATGTTGAAAAAGAAAACCAAAGCTGGTGGCATCACAATTCCGGACTTCAAGCTTTATTACAAAGCTGTTATCAAGACAGTATGGTGCGGACACAAAAATTGACACACAGATCAATGAAACAGAATAGATAGCCCAGAAGTGGACCCTCAACTCTATGGTCAACTAATCTCTGACAAAGCAGGAAAGGCTATCTAGTGGAAAGAAAATAGTCTCTTCAACAAATGGTGTTGAGAAAATTGAGCCCCATGCAGAAGAATGAAACTGGACCATTTCCTTACACCATACACAAAAATAGACTCACAGTGGATGAAAGACCTAAATGTGAAACAGGCATCCATCAAAATCCGAGAGGAGAACACAGGCAGCAACCTCTGTGACCTTGGCTGCAACAACTTTGTGATAGACACATCTCCACAGACAAGGGAAACAAAGGCAAAAATGAACTATTGGGACTTCATCAAGATAAAAAGCTTTTGCACAGCAAAGGAAACAGTCAACAAAACCAAAAGATGACTGACGGAATGGGAGAAGGTATTTCCAAATGTCTTATCAGATAAAGGGCTAGGATCCAAAATCTATAAAGAACTTATCAAACTCAATACTCAAAGAACAAATAATCCAGTCAAGAAATGGGCAGAAGACACAAACAGACATTTCTCCAAAGAAGACATCCAAATGGCCAATAGCACATGAAAAAATGTTCAACATCACTCAGCATCAGGGAAATACAAATCAAAACCACAATGAGATACCACCTCACACCAATCAGAACGGCTAACATTAACAAGTCAGGAAATGGCAGATGTTGGAGAGGATGCGGAGAAAGGGGAACCCTCCTGCACTGTTGGTGGGAATGCAATATGATGCAGCCACTCTGGAAAATAGTAAGGAGGTTCCTCAAAAAGTTGAACATAGAGCTACTCTATGACCCAACAATTGTGCTACTGGGGATTTACCCTAAAGATACAAAAGTAGTGATCTGAAGGGTCACTTGCACCCCAATGTTTATAGCAGCAATGTCCACAATAGCCAAACTATGGAAAGAGCCTGATGTCCATCAACAGATGAATGGATAAAGAAGATGTGGTACACACACACACACACACACACACACACACACACACACACACACACACACACAATGGAATACTATGCAGCCATCAAAAAGTGAAATTCACCATTTGCAGTGACAGGGATAGAACTAGAGGGTGTTATGCTAAGCAAAATAAGTCAATCAGAGAAAGACAAATATCATATAATTTCACTCATATGTGGAATTTAAGAAACAAAACAGGATCATAGGGGAGGGGAGGGAAAAATAAAAGAAGACAAAACCAAAGAGGGAGACAAACCATAAGACACTCTTAATCATGGGAAACAGAGTTGCTGGAGGGAAGAGGCATTGGGGAATGGGGTAACTGAGTGATGGACATTAAGGAGGGCATGTGTTGTAATGAGCACATGTTATAGAAGACTAATGAATCACTGACCTCTAGCTCTGAAACCAATAATACACTATATGTTAATTAATTGAATTTAAAGAAAAAACAATTAAGACAAAAGATATTTTGGCCTGTTCATATAAATTCACTTTTTAGTGTATAGTTATCATCAAATTTTCTTCAAAATAAGTTGATTTTATAGAACTGTAATGAGACCTCAAAATTTTAAAAAGCCTTTGGAAAGGCTGAAGTCAGTTCAGAAATCTGAACTGGGGCTACAGTTATCCACAAATAAATCATTTTTGACCCTGATGAAGGCAAATGCTTTCTCCCATAAAGTTATCTTTACTCCTATGTGGTAAGATGGCTATCTCCCTACAGCTCTTCTGTAATTTCTCTAATATTTATTTCTAATTTTTTGGCCTCCTGTTTGTGTGTGTGTGTGTGTGTGTGTGTGTGTGTGGTTTTGTTTTGTTTTGTTTTGTTTTGTTTTCACTATTAATGGACAAACTTAAAATTAGATGCTTGGTATCTGCCACCAGTGTAAAATGTGTTAGGGGAAAGATAAATCCCAAACATGATACATGGGCAAGCGTCTGTGTGTGTGTGTGTGTGTGTGTGTGTGTGTGTGTGTGTGTGTCTCCTTTTTGTTTGAAAAGGGGGGAAAGGACATTTGGTCCTTTTTAATTCCTCCCTGGTTTGGATTTTTTCCTGTATGGAGTTGAATTTTTGTAACTTGTGGTTTTAGAGGCCAGGATGGAATAAATCTGGAGAGAATACTCAACCCTAATTTCCATGGGGTCGAGATAAGACCGTCCTTTTATCTCTTCTTCTTCAAATGAAGAATGATCTCCTTACCTCCCTTTGGAGGATATCATTCTGTGCCCTCTGAAGCTGGGAAGGCAGACTGTTGATCCAGAAAGATTTGCAGAAGGAAGAGGTCTCTGATGAAAGCAGTCTTTTGTTTTTGTCCTGGTTCTGTCCTTCACTAGGCACGTCATCTTGGAAAACCACTATACACATCTCTTTCTCTAACCTCAGTTTCTCCATCTGTGAAACGAGGCTGCTAATAATTTCTCTGCTTTGTTCACAGGGTTATATTAGAAGGAATCAAATGAGATGTTATATAAGAAAGTCCTCCTTGATAGACTTTAATTGCTATGAATACGTATGTATTTTGCTTTGTAGTATATATAACAATGAAGAGCATTTCATTTCATAGAAGATCATTACTTTCTTGTCCACTAGATGTCAATAGTGCTCTACGGTTCATCTGGGGCAGCTACCTGGCTGGGATGTTCCATTCTTGGAAAATGTTCCAAAGCAAACTCATTGTGTTTTTGCTTATTTTGCATTTCTTTCCAATGGCCGTGAATTCATGTGTTGAGCCCCACACCCACCTTCATATCCATCCCACTAGAATTCTACTTTCAGCACCATTTTCTTCCTTCTTGCAGCTTCCCTCTCTTCATTTCCTGGAAGCATTCCTACAAAATCATTCTTTTCCCGAAGTTTCTGTAGTAGAAAATGTAAAAAACGAGATGATACATGATATAAACTCACAAAATGATTTAGAACAGTTATTGTGGACAGATTTAGCACTTTAAAACTAAATGTCACTTTAAAACATCCTGTTTGCATTCGTTGTTTTTTCTCACTCTCCAATTATCATTGCCTCGTTTTCATTTTTTAAGCTTTCATTCTAATTGAGATAGAAAGCGGCAATTGCAGAGAAATGCTCCGTGTTACCAGAAATGCTTAGTAGGCAAAGCCTCTGGTTTTCCAAAATGCTGACTGTCTCTACAGAAAAGAAAAATAAATCTCTTGGACCTGTAACTATTTTTGCTTTCTGGAACTAGCTAAAAAGCCCACGCTAAGGCATATGGACTTCAGAACCATGTCCATCCTTTCAAGAGAGGTATGTTCTTTCCGAAAGTACAGACCCGACTGGGAAGCAGGCCCCTGTTTTCACTGGCTTATTTGGCCCCAGCAGAGTCCACTAATTGCTTTTTTGACTTTAAACTTGAAAATCATTTATCAGCATAAAAATGAAGAAAGTGAAGGATGTTTTCATGGTTTGTTTTTCATCAAAGAACGAAGGGAACTCAAAGTATTTAATATCTGAAATTTCCCAAGAAAGCTCGGCTACATTCTAACATAGGAATTTAAAAAATAAAATCGCTTTGAAGGGAGACATGCGTAATACTACTTTAAAATTATTAGTATCTACTCACATAAAATCATCCAACAATGTTGCATTCCATTCTGTACAAATTGTTGTTAGTTAGAATGAGAATTATTCGATCATTTTTACTGGGCATCTATTATAAGATAGGTACTATCTCACATGTATGAGCTCTTTGTTGAGTATAAACAGTGAGCAAACCCAGCCCTGGAGCTTATCATCTAGTAAAAGATACAAATACTAATTAAATAACCACACAAATGAATGGAAAACTGCAAATCTGACCCTCCTTCCCTGGGTCTGTTCCCACGTCCATGCTTTTTAAATTTTTTTAAATTTTATTTATTTATTTGACAGAGAAAGGGAGAGAGAGAGCACACACGAGCACAAGCAGTGGGAGGGGCAGGCAGAGGGAGAGGGAGAAGCAGGCTCCCCACTAAGCAAGGAGCCCAATGTGGGGCTCCATCCCAGGACACTGAGATCATGACCTGAACCAAAGGCAGCCACTTAACTGGCTGAGCCCCCCAGGTGCCCCCCTGCTTTGTTTTTAGAATACTTACCCTGTGACATTTATATTGATTTATTTATTGTCTGCTTCCCATCCTAGCATGGCAGCTCTGTGAAAGAGACTTTGTTCAATCCAGAACTTGACAAGTGGTAGATGCTCAATAAACATTTATTGAATGAATGAATGAATTAATAAAATAGTATCAGGAGAAGTACTTGGTGTTATGAAATTCTTTACTAGAAGAAGTCAACCACATCAGGGAGATCAAGGAAGATCCCTGTAGCAGTGATGTTTGTGTTGAGATGAAAAGTAGGCATTGATAAAGCTGAGAAGGTACAGAAGATCATTCAAGGCAATATGTGCAAAGACCCTGTGGTGAGAGGAAGCATGAAGAATATAAAAAAAAAGAAAGAAGACCTGAAGGACAGAAGAGGAAAAGACTAAGGGAAATAGAATTTCAAGATGAAACAGGCAGGGGAGGGAGGAGTCAGACCATGCAGGATCTTGCAGTCTGAATTATTCTAAAAACTATGAAAAGTCATTTGAATCTTGTAAGCAGAGAGACGACTTAATCAGATTTGAAAAGATTACTGTGGCTTTGGTTTGCAGAATGAGTTGATGGAAGGACCAGAATGGACTCAGGAAATCCTACTAAAATACAGTGGCTCAGATGAGCAATGTGGGTAGTTTCAGAGGAGCAATGTGGGTAGTTTGAACTTGAGTGCTAGTGGTGAGGACTGCAGTGGATGCATGAAGAAGGAGATGCTGTAGTAGTAGTTTAAGAGCTAAGGTAGTAAGACTTGGTGACGATTTGGATAAAAGATGAAAAAGGAGGTGTACAGGATAAGCTGAAGCTTAACGGTTTGGATGATGGGATTCGAGGCAGCTACTCTTGTCCTCATTCAATGGATGAGAAAACCAGCACAGCAAGATCAACTAATTAAGTCAAGGTCACACAAATAATAAATAGTGGAGCCAAGGTCTGAACCCAGGAAGTCTCCTTCAGAGGCAATACTCCTAACCTCTGTGTCAGACTATATTAAAAAAAACCACGGTGCAATTTTTAATGTTTTGGATTAGACGGAAAATTTTTAGTAAGACTTTTATGAACTACTTAGTGGTTTGCAGATTCTGGTGAGTATTAAAAACCTATTTGGACCTACAACCCTGTACTTAACTCAAACTTCCCCTTTTTTGGGCTTTCTGGGATGAAACAGCCCTGAAAGGCCACTCTGGCCCCTGGCCCCATTCTGGCTTGTGGAATAATATGCAGTACATTGATCAAATTTTAAAATAATGTTTTGGGGCCTCTTACTCATCGTAGAGAGATCATTTTCTTGACTCAAAACAGAGGTGTGTCCAGACATGAGGGCACAGGAAAAACATTTAACAAAATTCCCCATAAAAATGAAGGTGGAAGATTTTGTGGTTTATGTCATCCCACAAAACTTTGGGGCTGATGTCGCAGCCAGTGTTGAAATAATACCTCAAATTCTAAGACCACAAAGGGGCAACTGCAACTCCTTACAGTACCCTTTCTCTCAGGTGTTCCTCAGAGTCCCCTGTCTGGGCTCAAAGAGGACTGTCACAAGCTCTTGAGAGGTACAGGACCGCCATGGCTCCTCCTCTCCCATCCACTCCCTCATGTTTCCCTGGGTGCCTGCTCCTTACCACACTCCACCCCCCACCCCCACCCCACCCCCGCTAATGGCAGCTCTCAAATCCTGCCAGGTCTGCTCATCCCTCCAGCCGCAGATTTGGCAAGGAAACTAAAGTGGAAATTAATTTTAGTTTACATCCAGAGCAAAGACTTCATTTCTGATTCCCAGCCACTCATGGTCTGATGAATGGTAGGAGGAAATGGCTAGAGAAAGTAGATAGAAAAGTTTCTATACAGTTGCTAAATATTGAGGGTGGCAAAGATGATTGATGGCCCAAAGATTCTGACATTCATCCCCAAATTTGTTCAAGAGGCCTCCCAATTCTGTAATCATAATAATGACTCTAAAAATGATAATAAGTGTTAATGTTGATTAGTGCTAACCAAATGCCAGGAACACCTCTGAGTACTTTATGAGTATGATGTCTTTTAATCACAACTCCTCTAGGATGTAGATAATATTATTCCCCCTCATTTGTAGATGAGGAAACTAAGGCACAGACAGGTTAAATAATTGATCCAAGTTCACACAGTGAATTCTTACCAGAGCCAGAATTTGCGCCCATGTGGATTCATACAGCTCACACCTCAGAGCCTACCTTCTTGACTGCCTGTTGGGCATCCACTTATAAATGCGTGACTGGAAAGACAGGTCACAAAGGTTCCTCTCACAAAGCTCTGGAAAGGAGGAGTTTAGTAGGTGGACCCGAAGAGGACAGTTGGAAGGTGGGAGGCAGGATGGAAGGAACAAAGAAAAGGAATGAACATTTCTCTTGAAGAAATAATGAGCATGCAGGTGAGGCAGAATGTGTGCATTCTGGCACATTTTGGGAGCATGAGGCAGAACACATGCCTCACATAACTGTGAGCAACTACTGGGCAGACTCTTAAGAGGGCCCTGAGGTAAGCCCTCCTCTCTCTGACGAACAGTTAAAGATGGGCAGGAGCCTGTCGTCTTGACTACCTTTATCTGTGAAGTCTGTACTCTATCGGTCAAAGGGATCTCCCCAAGGGCTCTTTCATTGTGGGAACGTCATAAACCCTCAGGACACAGTCACACTGAACCCCTTCTGTGGACACACCACCTGCTCCATTTGGTCCGGTCCTGCACTCTTGATTCTTGGCGCCGTGTTCCTCTGCTAGCTGTACCAAGTTTGGCCGGGCACCTTCTTCTCTCTGCTCACTCCCATGAATGAGGCAGATCCAAAAGCCCTTCCTTTGTCAGTAGTGGAGTTTTGCTGTGTTGCTAGCATATAATAATACACTCAATAAATTGGTGTATGTGTGTATGTGTGTGTGTGTGAGAGAGAGAGAGAGAAAGAGAGAGAGAATAAGCAGATGAATAATAAAATCATGGGTAGCTCACTGCACACTTCCAACCTAGCCACAAGACACTTACTTTCAAGATACTAATAGTTTCCATTTGTAAGGCATGAGTTGGTCCAAAAGCGCATGGTATTATTGTCACGAACTCTAGCCCACCACCATGTCTTCCCCGGAATACCGCCACAGTGGCAAACGTTGACTTCCTGCATCGGAGGTCAGGCATTCTGACTCATCCTCACATTCATTCTGGGCACTTGAAAATTTATTCTGTTTCAGAGAAAAACAACCAGTCTGGGCTCCCTTACCCTCGGCCAGTCCGTTTTCAAGTGGAATGTGAAGCTTCTCACCGGGCGGCACCCGGAGCACGCCCACTTAGATTATAAACATTCCGAAAATTGCAGGCCTTACCATCTCATTGGCAACTCCGTCCCAGTAAAAATATATCCGCCCACATGCCACGTTTGCTCTAGTTGGCATTGAGTCAAAAGGCAGGGACATTCCCAGCGGGAACCACAGCCCTGTGCCACCAGGTGGAGAACATTTTTCTTAATGACCTTTTGTTTCCCCCAGAACCTCAGTAGGGTTCAGGCTGATGCTATAGATCAGGTTATTAACCAGAATGGTAAGATGCCATGCTTTGGTGTATTTCTGAAATGCAGCCAGGAAGCATCTTCTGATGCCAAGGAAGAAATGGCCAAGTTGGGAATGTGGGCTCAGCAGGAATTCCCTGGCCCTCCCTGGGCATGTCTTCCCCTGAGGAGCCTGCACTTCCTCCTAGACCTTCGTTCTCAAAGATCCTGCAGCTCAGATCTAGGGATTTCCCTCCCCGTTGCTAGTCAGTCAACAGCGCCCATGGGTTGACCGACAAGTGGGCATGGAAACATGTTCGTGATAAATGTTAAATGAGAAAGCAGGTTATGAGCATTATATGGTGTGTGGTTCCCGTTTTGTAAAGCAACAACATCAATACACGCAGATAAAAGGATGCTAATAATGATCGTCTCTATGTAGAGCTATTATTAGATTTTATTTGACCCTTTTCGCTCATTGGTACTGTCTACATATATTTCTTTTTTTTTTTTTAAGATTTTATTTATTTATTTTGACAGAGAGAGAGATCACAAGTAGGCAGACAGGCAGGCAGAGAGAGAGAGAGGAGGAAGCAGGCTCTCCGCCGAGCAGAGAGCCCAATGCGGGCCTCGATCCCAGGATCCTGAGATCATGACCTGAGCTGAAGGCAGAGGCTTTAACCCACTGAGCCACCCAGGCGCCCTACATATATTTCTTTATGAAAAATAAAATAAATTAATAAGCAAAAGAAAAGAAAACCTTCCATCTTTTATGGCCAGTTTCAAATCTTACCTTCTTCCAGAATCTTTCAAGACTGTGATCTAGGAGGCAGCCTTCCCTTACCCAAACATAGATCAAGACACATAAAACATGTATCCATAGAATTGCATATGTGTCTCTATAGCAACATTTAAAACTTTCCTCCTTGAACTATAGTATTATTTTTTTAAGATTTTATTTTTTTATTTGACAGAGAGAGCACTAGGGGAAGTAGGATCAGAGGGAGAAGCAGACTCCCCACTGAGCAGGGAGCTTGATGAGGGACTCAATCCTGGGACTCCAGGATCATAGCTGGACCCCAAGGCAGTCGCTTAACTGACTGAGCCACCCAGGCGCCCTGAACTATAGCTGTTAAGAGTGTCGACTTCTTTTGTCTCCCATGGTGGATTATAAGCACTTTGA
The DNA here is from genome assembly GCA_002007465.1 of Ailurus styani. Classification (NCBI taxonomy): domain Eukaryota; kingdom Metazoa; phylum Chordata; class Mammalia; order Carnivora; family Ailuridae; genus Ailurus; species Ailurus styani. The sequence continues at coordinate 2,486,564 of LNAC01000243.1, read as the reverse complement.
GGGCAGGGACTGCATTTGAGTCTTCTTCTGTCTCCAACTGCCCATCTGCACGCCCCTGCCTGCTGTAGGCTGTCAGCAAATCCTTTTTGAATGAATGATTATGTACATCTTCGGGCAGATTCTGTGTTTCTGAAAGTTTCCAGCAAAATTTACTCTCTTGGGTGGCTGGGTGGCTCAGTGGGTTAAGTGTCTACTTCAGCTCAGGTCATGATCCCAGAGTCCTGGGATCAAGTCCCAAATCCTGTTCCCTGCTCTGCAGGGAATCTGCTTCTGCCTCTATCCCTCCCCTCACTGTGCTCATGCTCAATCTCTCTCTCAAATAAATTTTAAAAAAACTTTGAAATTCAAAAACTTCACATAGGTATTTTGCTATGGCTAATGTATGCAAAAATAATAAAATCAATATTACCCAATACGAGCTGCGCTGAAGTTAGCTCTGGGACTCCAAAAAACAGTCAAGTTGAGAATTATAGGGATGCTCAGTTTCTTATGGTTTATTTTTGGATTTCTCAAACCAGAGATGCTGTTTTTCATTTCCCAAAGCTCTTAATTTATTCTGAAATGCTAAGAAATATATCAAAATTCCAAAGATAAGCCAAAGAAAGGTGAGGTGAAATTCGATGTGTAGTTATTTTTAAAAGGAGTCATGCTTTGTGACTTATTTAGTGTGTTGGCTTCAACCTAGAAGAATCCCTAGAAGACAATCACAGATTTATCTACTATGTGCAAAAAAAGGACACAGAAATAGACCAAGGGATTTATGTGTGGGGTTTAGCAGGTGGGGAAAATCAGATAGGTCTTTGTTTTCCCCAACGGAGATAAAGAACCCTGGGCCACTCTACTCAGCATTCACATGCATCCTCATTAAATTCACATTCCAGTCAGCTCCTCGGGGCCTTTGGAAACTGTTTTGTTTTGTTTTGCCTTTTATTGGTTTCATAAGTAGAATTTAGTAATTCATTGGTTGCATATAACACCCAGTGCTCGTTACGTCTCATGCCCTTCTTAATGCCCATCACACAGTTACCCCATCCCCACCCACCTCCCTTCCAGCAACCCTCAGTTTGTTTCCCATAGTTAAGAGTCTCTTATGGTTTTTCTCCCTCCCTGATTTCATATGATTTTCTTTTTCTTTTGCTTCCCCTATGTTCACCTGTTTTGTTTCTTGAATTCTACGTATGAGTGAAATCATATGGTATTTGTCTTTTACTGATTGACTTATTTCACTTAATGCAATACCCTCTAGTTCCATCCACGTCATTGCAAATTGCAAGATTTCATTCTTTTTGATGACCGAGTAGTATTCCATGGTAGATATATACTATCTCTTCTTTATCCATTCATATGTTGATAGACATCTGGGTTCTTTCCATAGTTTGGCTATTGTGGACATTGCTGCTATAAACATTGGGGTACAGGTGCCCCTCTGGATCACTACATTTTTATCTTTGGGATAAATCCCCAGTAATGGGATTGCTACATCATAGGATGGTTCTATTTTCAACTTCTTGAGGAACCTTTATACTGTTTTCCAGAGTGACTGTACCAGTTTACATTCACACCGACAGTGTGAGAGGGTTCCCTTTTCTCCATATCGTGGGCTGTTTTTAAGTATTCCTTCACCACCACTTCCCACTCAGCCCACCTCTTTAGGTCCGGCTCTAGCAATTCCTTACACATCTTTCTAACCTCAAGGGTCTTACTGGGATACCAGGCAGCAAGGTCTGATTCTCTTACAACTTATATTTATTCGTAAGCTCCACAAGCATGTATGGAGCTCCTACAGTGTGTCAGGCTAGTTGTTTTGGCTAAAGCGACAAAGAAGAGGGGAGTTATGCCTACCTTTGGAGACCTTCCCATGCAGCAAGGAGAAGACATTATGCAAATCAATGCTCAAATAGTTCCTGCATTTCGGGTATCATAAATCCTATGAAGGAAAAGCACAGTGGGGAGAGATGGTGAATTTCTCAGCATTTCTGAACCTGTCTGAGGAGTCAGAGCTGGCCTGTCTGAGGAAGTGGAGTCCTTCAGGGTAAGTTCAGAGTATCCCAGGTGCAGGGAAAGCACATATAAAAGCACTGGGGCCAGGAGTGTGGAACATCCCAGGGACTGAGAAGGGCTGCTGAGGGCATGTCCACAGAGCAATAGAAAGCCACACAGAGTTATGGAGCATTAAAGACACACACCCAGATTGCAGCTGCTGTGTGGAGAACACAGAGAGGGTAGAAGGCAGCAGGGCCACCATGTAGAAGGCCATTGCAGTCAACTAGGTGACAGGCAATAGGGCTATAAGCAGCGTGCAGTGCACTGAGAGAGGTGAAGGAATCAAGATATGTTTTAGAGACTACGTGTGAAAACAAGAGCAACAAAAGACAGAATCTGGGTCACCACCTATAAGATTACTGAAGTTAGCACCAGACATAAAAGATTTCAATCTGATTCTTGACTATCTTAATTTTGTAAGTTTATGAGACTATGGACATTTCTTTGGACAATATGATTATATATATTCCATATTAGTTGATTTTTTTTCTTAAAATTCTTCTCTAAGCTCTCTAGGTGGACACTACAGACCACCACAACTAGAGGTCCTGTGTTGTCAAGTTCAATCAGGGATGCATGTTGAGCTCTAAGCATGTGCAAGTCCTTCTATGATATTAAACAAATAGATGGTCCTTGTCTTCAGGGGGCTTGTAGTCACCTTGAAGTCAGTAAATGAGCTAGCTCTCCTTGAGATGGACGAGTATGAATGCCAGGAACTGAATCTCCACATTGTGCCATAATTAGTAAATGGGGTTGGAAAGAGAAACTGGAAAAGGATCCCCAAACCACCAGTCAAAGAGGAGAACCAGGTGTGAAGAAGAGGAGGTGGTGACCAGAGCCATGGGCTGAGCTGGCAGAGGAGGAGAATGAGAGAAGCCATAAGGAAGAATCTGGTGCCTTAGGACACATCCATGACAAGGGAACAGAGGAGGCAGAAGTCAGTGCTGTGAGCAAGAGGCAAAGATGGAGAAATATGACCACAATGGTAGACAGTTCTTTGCTCTATTGATTAATTTATATTTTGCCTTGTTCCTGAAAGGATTCAGGAGGCTTATGGGGACTCAAGTATACAGCAGGAAACATAAATTAAGAAGGATGAAAGGAGAGAGAACACAAGGGGGGGTGCTCCACAACAAAGCAGGAACGTGGCTCAATGTGTGCACAACTTTGGGCTCCCCACTTGGGGAGTTAGATCAAGCAAAATGAACTAAACAGCTGCAGAGGATGATTTAATCACCTTATATAGCTCATACTCTCCTGACTCTGCTGTTATCTTGGGTTTTCTCCATTTCAAAGTCCAGGTTGTGCTTCAGGCTGGGTCCATGTGTCATTATTTATGGAGTTGCCACTATTTAAAAGGCATCTTTAGGGGCCCCTGGGTGGCTCAGTCGGTTAAGCGTGGGACTTTTGGTTTTGGCTCAGGTCGTGATCTCAGGTGGTGGGGTGGAGCCCCGAGTCAGGCTCTGAGCTCAATAGGGAATCTGCTTGAGATTCTCTCTCTCCCTCTCCCTCTGCCCCTCCTCTCCAGCTCTCACTCTCTCTTTTTCTCTCTCTCTAAAATAAAATAAAAGGCATCTTCAGTCAAAAGATGGACAGAATCAATGTCTTCATGGAAACTCATCAAAGCTAATGACTCAAAGCTAATGCCCCTCAGGTGGTCGTTGCTGTGAAAATCAAGGGTGGCACATTCTGGGGTAATATGCAGTCCCTGAGTAACCAGATGGGATAAAGAGATGGAGCTGTTCCAAGTCTAAGTTAACAATCTGAACTTAGACCCGAGAAGGAGAGCCATAGTAAGAGAAGAAGCACCAGCAAGACACGGCAACCTTTATCACATGTCTCCTGGCCGCCGTCCACCCTGCTGCCCCACAAAGCCCCTCACAAGCTTGCCTTCGGTTCACTTCTTAGTGACACCTGAAGTGCTTGGTTCATAGAATGTGCTCAGTCTCTTCTTGCGGAAAAATTACATGTTGGTCAGTGGGAAGCAAAGCATGCCTTTTGGCTCCAGTTGGCATTCACATATTTTGGCTGTTGGAACTAAGCATGCAAACTCTCTGGGCCTCAGTTTTCTTATTTGTGAGAGCAACATGCATGCAACAGCTTGCTAACTACCCCTGACCTTCATGCTCATCTTTGTTATGATGTTTCTTAGATTAATACCCCTCTTCTGTCTTCACAGCTGCCCTCTCAAGATTTGCAGTCTGATGTGTTAGAGAATTCTGACTTATACTCTGAAAGCCTCATTGAATCCTAGACTTGGGGAGGAGATAACCCTAGCGACATGTTACCAGTCCTGAAGGTCAGCCTTGTGACAGCAGATTAACCACAGGGTAACTAAGAACAGGCTTGGGACGGGCAACCTAAGTTTGGAACCTTTGCTTTAAATGACTCACTAACTGGAAATATCCAGAAAAGAGCAGGTATGGTCCATTGGTAGGGCCTGGATCATGTCTGGGGCTTCACCACTTCAAGAAGAGACTTTGAGAAGCAAATGAAAAAACATTGCCATTACTTAGTACATCCATGTTTTGAAAGCCATCCTCTGATATCTTTGTTTTCTTAAAATGTTACAAAGAGTGTATCTTTAATAAGTGATAAGAAAAATATATTGTTTTTTTAATTAAAGGACTTTATAAATAACATTGATGAATTCTGATTTTATAAATAATAAGGTTATCTACTATTATACTATTATAATAAAAGTTTTTTATAGAGGAATATAAGTATTTATTCTCCCAGGCCCTCAGAACAAAAGGATTCACAAAGTATCCTTTAGATAAGTTGTCACCTTAGTGTTTATAAAATATGATTTGATACACAGAATTAGAATCCATATACATAAGTACCTAGCACAATGTCTAAAAATGAATGAATAACTCAATGTACTGTCCTTAATACTATGGGGATTCTATTCATATGACCTATGGAAAACCACGTGACCATATGAGAGACTTTGACCTTAAATGTCTAGCTATCCAACATCAAAAACACCACCACCAATACCATTTTCAGAATCAACCCTCACCACAGATTATTACATGCCCTGTAGAAGCCCAAATTTTCTTAAGAGAATTTTCACAGTCCTGAAGGGAAATATCTCTCAAGCTCCCTCCTCAAATAGACACCACTAACTGCACACACACATGTCCCTCCTCAACATTAGGGAATGACCAAAACCAACTTAAAGCAAGAATGAGCTCCCTCTTATATGGAGGCTCAGCCAGCCCTTCAGGAGCCAGACGAAGAATATTGGGCATCTGTTAAATGAAGCCAGTATACTCACCAGTCCCCTCAATGCTTATTCAAGATACTGTTAACTTCCAGCCAAGTTATTTCATTCTTGGTGGGGTGCAGTTTTTAATGCATGCAAACAGACTTTTCAGTCTTTCCAGGCTTTCCTGTTCACCCTGATTTACCACTAGCTGGTGGCTCCCGCTCTGTGTAACAGTCTGCTTGCAGGCCAGAGATGAAGTCATGGTCCTGGCTTTATGAGCTCTTGCAGCTGCACACTATCCTTAGAGACTCTCACTGCCTTCTGGAGCAAGAAAATGTGCCTGCAGAGCCTCAAGCTACAGTTCTGAAGGTGCCAGGGAGCAGCCTTCTTTTCCAGAAGGGGCCTCTGCCTTCTAAAAGGTTAGTCTCCAGGCCTCCAGGCCAGTGGGGTGGTCCCACACCACTCCAGAGCTTTCCTTCAGTCCCTGCCCTGCACGGTTATTGAGGCAAAGTGAGAGCTTGTTCCATCTGTGTCGTATTACTTCCTCTAGGTTGAGTCGAACGAGGCCAGGTTCCCATTGGATTAATATTCAGATGAGTGTTCACAGAATTTTAGAGACTTTGATTTCTCCTGGTCTATTCTGTACCCTCTATTGGAAGGCAATAAAAAAGCCTATTTTCCTCTGTCTTTGAAATTCATCAATTTCTATAACTCGTTGAACAAAATGATTCCATTTAGTAAAAGAAAGGGGGAAATAATTCATTTAGTAAAAGAATGGGGGAAAGAATTCATTTAGCAAAAGAATGGGATGTGAGGAGTGAGGAGGGATGAGGATAATGGGAGAGAATGACAAAGTCATCTTCATAATATGATGTAAAATACTGTAAAATGTTTGATGGAGAGCTATTTCCTTAAGCCATATCAGGCATTTATTTAATATGGATGTATGAGGATATAGCTACTAACATTTAGCTGATTGTAATATACTAATGTAATTAAAATTAATAAAACATAGAAGTGGAATTTTAAGGTATACTTACAGAATATGGATTTTTGAAAGATTTTATTTATTTATTTGAGAGAGAGCGAGCATGAGCATGAGTGGGGGGAGGGGCAGAGGGAGAGGGAGCACCTCAAGCAGACTCCTTGCTGACCGTGGAGCCTGACCTGGGGCTCAATCTCACGACCCTGAAGTCACAACCTGAGCCAAAATCAAGAGTCAAACACTTAACCAACTGAGTAACCCAGGAGCCCCTAGAATATGGATTTTAAAAACAATTACATACTTTCTCTATTGCCTGTATACTAAAAGGACTGCGTGTTTACAGAAATCTTCAGATGTTTTCCTTAAGTCCTCACCACTCCCTCCCCTCATACTTCTCCAGGGCCTAACTGTCTGGGGCAAACCTCTTTCACCCACAGCCCTCCTAAAGAGATTTGAGAAAGAGGAAGCAGAGAGTCCAGCATTCTCTGGTTTGGGAAACTTGCACTGATGTGGGTGACAGGTAAAGTTAACTCCGCCTTGCCTCCTTCTCTTGAGTCTGGGGTACAAAGACAGTGGAAGAAAGAACCAACCAAAATGTATCTGAGAGCTTGTATGACCACTCCATCTCATCCTCTAAATGATTAATAGGGTATAAAGAAGTGTGCTTTGGGGAGGATTTTTTTTTCCATTGAAAGAGAGCACAGACAAGGATGCACTTATAGGATTTATTATAAAACAGACGACTGGCATCTGTGGTGGGTAGGCAGGAAGGGGTTTTTTTGGGTCCTGGGTGGAACTATTTCTTGAGGAGGGAAAACTAGCTCTGTGTGACCTTGGGCAAATTCCTTGAACTTTCTGAGCTTTAGTTTGCTCAATTATGCAAATGGGAATTGTTACTCTGCCAATTTTCATAAGGATTATATTAAATGGTAGTGGCAAAATGACTCTTTTATCATTTCATGAGGATTACATTAAATGGATTAAATGATAAATGCAATAAGGATTATATTAAATGGTACAGGAGAAAGTGTGCTTCAGAGTAGACACTCAGTCTTAATCTCCTTTTCTTCACGACCCCTATCCTGAGTATATAGTTCTAAAACACATTCCCAAATATTTAGTATTGCGAAATAACTAGCCATTAATCCACGTTGCTACTTCTTACAATCTGAACAAAGCATACAAAAGAAAGTAAATAAAAATGGGGGAAAAGAATAGAATTTCCTGCTTCCCCATAAACTAGAAATAAAAACTTGGCTGAATTTTCATGTCTCCATAAAATAGCACTAAAAGAAAGGTAAAGAAAATACATGTCAGTTGTACCTTTGTTCGATGAGAAATATACTCTTTAAGTATTAGAGGAAATCTGCCAGAACAGCTCTTTTGCCCAGTTAGCTCTGGGGATTGCATGGGGGCAAGGATGGTTCTGAAATATGGATTATGAATTCCTTGGTAATGAACTCCTGGCCACATGTGTTTCAAATTCAGAATTTTTCAGTTTTGAGAAAAGTAACCTGGTGAAAATGCTGTATATTACATAACACCCCTGGTCTGGGGTTCTTACTATGTCTGCAGTGAAATAGAAAAATATTCAAACTAAGTGGCATACACAGAAACCCATAAAGGGTTTCAGTTTTGTTTAGAGGTGTCCAACTTGGAAACAATGTTTTTTCCCCTCAGATTTGGGGGATTTTTTGAATTGTTTTTAAGAGATTGGGGTTTTAATGCATTTCCCTTGGATTTTGTGTACACCTTAACCAGCCCCCCTTCTATTCAAGGCCCACAGCGGCTAAGGAGAGACTGGGTGGTAGTGGGTTCAGACCCTGTCTCTTACTGCACCCAGACCCCCTGCTCCCTCTGACCCCCAGGCCCTGCTGCTGAGCTCAGCCCAAGTGCTGAAGCCGGCTTTACTCATGATACCCTGGAGTCTCTCCCGAAATCAGACATCAGCTCTGACCTGTCTACCCCATCTACCCCTCACGTCTGCACTTCATTTATACATAGCTCAAGTGCCCTCTCCTGGGACTCCCAACGTCCAGGTAAGTATTCTGTGGCTGCTAAGTGATTTTTGGTCTGCACAGCAAACCTCTGGGGTGGGGGTGGGAAGCAGCTTACATCATCAGCTTTCATCTTCTAATCCCAGCTCCAGCGTTCCTAAGACATCTTTCCATGTAAGTTTTGGGGTGTACGATGTATGCCCTCAGACTGCACTCAGATGTGCAGGAATAAAATAGTAGCGTCTTTATTAACGGATGACTTGATCTGGGTTTTCTCACAAGCTCCTTGCTCTGCTGGGTAGAAATGGGGGTTGAGTAAATTTAGTCCAATTTGATCAGCTCTTCCATACTGTGGACACTCTGTCCACACAGTCCTTTATGGATGGCTCTGGGTACTCAGTTTTTCAGTCCTCTTCATCATTTATTTCTTGTTCCTGAGATAGCAATCAGAGTACGAGGGATGCTTACCGTGGACTTAAGGCAGTGGAGTGATGGGTCCTCAGAGCTCTGACAGGTCCTCCGGCCCCTCTGGATTTTGCAGTGTCCTTTGTCAGTCTTGTTGCTGCCCACCTGGCTGGCCTTCACAGTTGACGTTGGCTGTTGGTATAACCCATGGTCTAGTTTCTCTCGGCCTGGTCCAGAATATTGGTGTTCCATGGCTGGGCTGGCCTCATTTCACCTTTCACTGATTCCGTGGACCTCTCTGGGTGTAGGTGATTCAGCCTTGGCCTCAGCTGTGAAAGTCACTTTATCCTCTTTGTGGTGCCTGATGGCAAACCATGGCTCTCACATTGCTGCCTTCAAAGATCCCCTCAAGTGCATGCAGGGATTTCAGGGCCCTATCAGTAACACAAGGTATGGAGAAGACCGGTAGCGTGCAACCAAAAGCTGTCTTCCCTTTGTTCCATAATGATAGAATTGCACCTGGGCAAACATGGCTGCTTTGTTACGCTAATTTCCCAGTATTCCTTGTTGTTAGATTTGGCCAGGTGACCAAGCTTCAGCCAATGAAATATGAGTAGAGGTGATGTCTGTCGCTTTTGGGCCAGAGTCTTCTGACATGGGGTGTATCTCCTGTATCCTCTCTTTTGCCTTCCTACCAAATGAAACCTAGACATGGCAGTCACCCGATGGTAATCGCATACTGTTGAAGATAGTGCTCTGGGCTCTCGGGCAGAGTAGCTACTAGGAAATGAATTTGAGGCTCTGAATGAAGAGCTGACCACCAGCCTGGAAACTCACCTCGGATTATTTTAGAGGAAAACTTTTTTCCTTCTTATGGCACTATATTTGAGTGCCTTGGTGAAAGCATCAGTTTACCAACAGCAGCGAAGAGTAGCTGACTGCAGTTAGGATAAGCCACATTTGGTCTTACACTAAGTAACTAAAAACTAAAAGGTACTACTCAGGCAAAAGTCCTCTGTCCTTGGAGTTTGTCTCATCCTAGCTGACATACCCTTTGTCTTGGAGCAGGGAGACCGAGCTCCTCACATCCAGCCTCTTCCTCCCTGACTCTCTCCATAGTTTAAAAGCACATGGATGTGGGCTTTGGACTTTCCCCCCTGCTTCCAGTTATAAAATGAATAAGTCCTGGGGACCTAATGTACAGTATGGTGACTATAGCTAAAAATACTATATTGCATATTTGAGTTGGTAAGAATAGCTCTTACAAATTCTCATCGCAAGAAAAAATGTAACTGTAGGTGATGGATGCTAACTAGATTTATTGTGGTGATCATTTTGCAATATATGCAAATATTGATTTGCAAAATCAAAAATTATATTGTACACCTGAAACTAATATATGTCAATTATATCTCCATAAAAAAATCCCCTCTCTCTGAACAAACCCTGGCTTTCATGCTAACTGTCCACAAAATCCTATTATGACTCATGAACATGGAAATGCGAAAGAGGAATGCTCATTAATAGGTTTTAAGGTATTAGCTTTCATTATATGTACCAAAAAAGGGAAAGGATTTATAAGCTATTCATAGTTGTTTATAACTGTATGACAAAATTTTGTGCTTTTAAATCTTCTTATTTTTGATTTTTTTTTCTGACTTTTTTATGATGAACATATACTACTTGGTTAAAATTTTTTAAACCAGTAAAAGTTATTTTTAAAATAAGCCCATAGCGCTATCAGTTGGGAAAAGGCAAATTACAGTCTCTGTGGGAATGAAGTTAAACTTGTCAGAGCAGTTAAATTAATTAGGTTTTAACTGACATTTAGCAGTCAGGGTGGCAGGTCTGATATAACTTAGCAAGGACTTAGAAAATTAGGGATAATAGTGTGCAGATTGTATTTCTGCAAGGCATGCTTGACTCAGGGGAAAGAGTGCAGCGAGCAGAGTTCCTAAAAATGCTTCTGCATTTTCATTTGTTTTTTTTCCTGGAGAGAGAGATGCATGAGTGAAATATCGAAGATGAAACACACACTCATTTTTGTCGGCATTCCCCCTTCACATATTATGACAAGGGAATGATTGCAGGCTTTGCTGGAATATTTCACGGATGGGCCATTGTAAGAAAGCCTGTGGCACTTTTTCCTGTCACAAAGAGGTACATAGAGCTTTGTTCTTTGGCAAGTAAATTTCCCTGGAAAAAAAAAATAAGAGATAGATTTATAATGTCCAGCAGGAAAAAGGAACTTCAGAGTTTCTGGGACTGGGAAGCAAACTCCCGAGCTGGAGGGAAGAGAGAGTCCTCATTGCCATTGCAGTGGGCCTGCTTGGTCCAGCCTGGGGACAAAGCTGGGTGAGGGAGGGAGTCAGGAGACAAAGCAGGGGGACCCAGCATCCCTTGAAGAGTCATCTGAAGGAAAGTGCAGCTGAAATGTCCCAAACGAGAAACTTAAAAACATCAGGGAAAGGAAAAGGTCCACAGGAAATTCTAAACTCTATTAGTTTTTGCTTCAGGTAGGTCTGGAGGGAGCATCTTAGCCCTTGCAGAGAGAAGTGAACAGAAATAGCCCCCAACTCCAGAATGCCATGGAACTCGCTAGGCAGATTTCATTTGTCACTGTGGAAACCTCCACAGCCTGTCAGACAGGGAGTCAAAATATAGCAGGGTGGGGGGGGGTGGAGGAGTGGGGGGACTTGCCAAACACTTCTAGGGCAAAGGTTTCTTTCTGCAGCTCTACCAGTCCCAGACTATTACCTGTCTGCTGCCTTCTGGGCTGGGTTTAATCTCTTCCAGCTGCGCTGGCTCCCGCAGCCCTTCTCGCTCCTCCCCGTCTGGCCTTCCTGCCCTCCGCCCCTCGTGGAGGAACAATTAAGTATCGCACTTAAATCCCCCCCTTAGGATTGGGGATCCCAAGCAGGAGCCTTGCCACAGTATCCATCTCCAGCCACAGATGATGGGCTGGCTCGCCTCACGTGGGGTGTCTCCTTTCTGCCCTGTGGCTAAGCTCTTCTCCCTGCCCCTAATTAGTTCCAGCTAAGCACACAAAGGAAAGGTACCAGGGCAGCTCCACGGCAGGGAACCCTTCCCCTCAAAATCCCACCCTGGTCCCACTGGAATCCTCCCAATTCCAGTTAGGGATGGAGGTGTTAGGGCTAAATTAACCCTCTCTAGGCTGTCATCTTGTGAAATACCCATCTTTCTGCCGGGGTGGCTGGGATCTCCATCAAATCCACTCAGCTGAAGGCCTTGGTGATGTGGGGGATTGAAAGTCTGTGGCAAGAGTGGGAACTGGGGAGTGCCTGACTGATCGCTGCCTACCCTACCCCTCACACGTGTAGACATCCCTCATCCAGTCATGGAGAAGATCTCCTGTCGGAGAAGCTGAGACTGAGGCTTCGTCACCCTCCACACAGCAGGTCAGGTAGCCACTACAGCCTGGAGAGAATCGACAGATTTGGTGAAATCTCCTTGTCCTCTCTGGGGTAAAACATAGGATGCACCTTGAGCAGGAGTGAGCAATGAGTCTGGGTCAGAGGGCAGGGATTATCAGCATCAGGGATTCTCAAACTTGGCATGACATCAAACTGGGCTGGAGAATCTGTCAACACACAGATTCCCAGACCACATCACCAGAGCCCCTGTTTCAATAGGGGTGGGATGGAGGCCCGGGGGATGCCATTCCTGACTTGGGGGCCACATTTAAGAACCACTGGTCTACATCATACCCAGGCACTTGGTATTCATGAGGCAGTGTCTGCTCCTTGAAGGATGTTAATCCAGGTAGGAGGGGTGATGGGCTCAGGGTGACATTTCCCAAAGCTCAGACTGCCGTAGGGTGGAGGATTGCCTTGGGGAGACTGCAGCTGGGTGCAGGAAGGCTAAACAGAGGCTGGTGGCACGCTCCTAGTTGTGTCCGCGATGAGCTATTTTGTGTCATCTTACAGAATGAGATCTTGGCAGCAAAATGGCACTGGGTCACCTCTAGGAGCCAGAGAAAGATAGAAAATGGAAAGAGATGGTTTGGAAGAAACCACTAACAAGAGATAGGAGCACTTGAAGATAAATGCTGGCCATTTCCCGATTTTGCTAAGCTCCAATCTGGTTCCCAGAACAGACATTATGCCCTTGCAGGGGGGTCTCCCCCGGGGACCCTCCCCAGGCAGACCTGCTAACTACATAGAGCTGGCTCTCTCCCTCCCTCCCCCCTTCTCTGCCCTGCGGGGAGACTCTATTCTGTTGGGGAGAGCTGCTTGGAGAACAGGTGGTGATAATTACCAGGAGACCAGCAGTTTCCCTGCCTCATCCTTCAATGTGTCAGAAAGACTGACTTAGGGAATTGTGGAGTGTGGGAGCTTTCCTGATCTGTTCAGTTCAGTAGTATTTGGCAGGACCTGGGCATTCTGACTTAGTGTCTGATGCGTAATTTTGGACGGACATTAAAAATCATCTAAATTCTACTAAGTACTTCCCTAAGGAGGGTTACTAGCCTACGCATAACAAAAGAGAATTCGGAATTTGCTACACGTTCCAGATGTGTGAGTGAAGCTACATCAGAATCTGGACAAATAATAATACTACCTACAAATGGCGTCCTGTCAGACCCCTGCTCATCAACTGTCAGGGGATTCCCATGACTTTGGATGTCTCTTGACTCCCCTACAGGCCACAGAATTGGTCAGGTTGGCCTACTCTGAATCTGCTTTGTGCGTTTTCACCCCTGGCTCTGCCCAGACAGCCATAGACGGCATGTAAATAAATGACGATGGGGTTGTGTTCCAATAAAACTTTATTTATGAACACCGAAATTTCACTGAACACTGAATTTCATAGGCTTTTTATATGTCATGAAACATTATTCTTTTGATTTTTTTTAAACTATGTAAAAATCATTCTGACCCGTGGTCTAAGCTAATCATTACCCTTGAAAATGGCTGGTTTAGACCAGAACATGTGATACAACTTGGGCAACAGGATGTGAGATGAAGCCTACTGGGAGTCCTCTGGAAAAGATTTCCTCACACTTAAAAATAAGCAAGGAAGACATAATCTCCTTTCTGTTTCTGGATGGTATCTAGCATAGATATGGCTGTTGGAAATCTGGGAGCCATCTTGTACCAGCTGGGGAGTTGGGCTAGGGTCTTCATGCTGATGCTGTCCAAGCCGAAGGATGGAAAGAGTCTGGGTCTTTGATGACGTCTTTGAGTCATCGAATTAATCACCCTGGAATGATTCTACCTACAGTCTTCTTGTTCTGGGAGTTTATAAGTATTTCTATCGTTCCAGCAGTGGAGGTAGAGTTTCTGTTAAACTGTAGCTGAAAGCAGCCTCATCTGTGGACACCACAGGCCACCATGATTGGAAGTTTCGATAGTTCCTCATGATTGGAGTGAGTGGGAATGCAGAATACCCAGTGAACAGTCGAGAACCTCACTTTATATTTCCTCTCACCTTGCTTGACTGTTCTCTCAATACACCACTGAATTGATTGCTCTTTACTCTCACACCTCTAAACCCCGACTCCTTAATATTCTTCTCATTGTCCAGCCACTACAACAGTTATGTTTTTAGTTCCTGCTATAACCAAAACTTTCCCTGAGATTGTTCCAAATGCATATCTGAAGAACCTTCAGAGAGGGGCTCAGCATTACCACAGGTCTCTTAGCTCACTCACCAAAGTACAGTACAGAACATTCCCTCTTGTGATCTGTGACTTTAATCAGCTTTCCCTCTGTCCTTCCAGCCTCACAGCTTGATCCATTCACCTCCTGAATTAAACTTCTCTTCCTGGAGTTCCAGCCACGCTCTACCACACCCCTTCACTCAAGGCCACTCCCCTTTGCTTCTCCCCATGCGCTCAGGTGCTTGAGTGGAAAGGCAGGGAGCTGTTGTCGAAGTCTGGCCACAAGACATGGCACAGGCTCACAGCCCAAGGAAGTAACCTTGATCCAACCTCAGATGCAGAAGCGGGTCCTGTTAGTGGGGGTTCTTCTCCATCCACGTTTCAGGCATCTATTCAGCACCTGCCCACATTTCCCCACCAGCAGCTGCAAATCCCTATTCCTCTTCTTACTTGCTGCTTTTGTCTCTGTCTGCTCCGTATTTATTTTCTTTGCCTACACATTTTGTTTTTCTTTTGGGGGACCCTTACCTAGACCTGCCATATGCTTCTCCTTTAAAAAAAGTGTGGAGTGTGCAAAGACAGCTGGTGGGGTCCCTGCACATGATCATCTACTCATGGGCCCCTTGGAGCTTGAGCTGCTGCCTGGCAGAGAGGGGCTAAGACCCAGCTGTGGAGAGGAGAGGGGGATTCCAGAAAAAGTCCCAAGCAGGCCACACACCTCATTAGTTCATTTTGATCAGTTTCTTTTATCCAGTTATTAGAAATGGTGAACAGTGATAGATGAGGTAGCCCTGAGATTTTTATCCCCCGAATTATATACAATTTGGCAAGATCTGATAAACCATGGAGAAAGCACACAGAAACCAACATGTATATAACCAAGTTTATCTGTAAGATCGTGTAAGGCTGCCTGAAATCCCAATTCCACGGCCCTTCCTCATTTTTCCTGCAAAGTTTTGAAGACTTACGTTTTGACATCCTTCTTTGCCTTTTGGCTCTTTGTCCGTCTGTGCCATTTCTTCTTCTCTCAACCTGGGCTGAGACCCAGGGCAGCTGTTCACTGGGACGCAAAACCAGGTTGGATGCCACACACAGTTGCCCTGTCCATGGCAGAGTGGCAACTAAAGCTTGCTCCAGCTCAGATTTTCAAGGAAAGCTGAAATGCAATGAAGCACGTGGCTGGGGCACTACCGCAATTATTTATTTAACCATGGCCCCCTACACCCATTTTATGTTCTGTTTCTTTACATGTTAATAGTATATTATAACCTAATAATAGGTGGGGGGGGTGTCTTAGGTAATCCCTCCACCTCAAGGGTACACCATTTTGTCATTTGTTTTACCCACGGGGCTTCCTTTTCTAATTTGTACAAAAGTATCAGGTAGATTAGCCGAGGGTCCTACACTGAACTTTGCCCTTCACTGATTTCCTAGAGGGAATGTCAGACCTCACTGAGCCTCTGGGCAACTAAAGGTTTGGACCGGGGTGGAAGGTCATTTTGTACCGTACACACCTCTCCTTCTTTTGTTTTGTTTCCTTTGTCCCCATCTCCTATCCTTGCCCAGGAGCTTAGAGTCACCCCTGTGGTTTGAATATGCTCCAGTGAGTTATCCAACTATTTCTGCCAAATAAATGCAAAGCTCTCCCTACATTGATATCTAGGGAGTGACATTTTCTCTATATCAATGTGTCAGCAGTGACCAGAGCAGAGCAGCGTGTATTTGTGTAGCTAGAATACACTGCATGCACATCACTCGACACTGTTGGTCGTCGGAGTAGACCTGGTGAGTTCGGAAGAACACAACTCAATCATTACCCCCCTCGCTATTCTAACTTGTTTTGTGGGGTTATGTTTTTCTCAGCTCTCGTGACGTATCTGTTTATTTTCATCGGAAGAATGGTAGCACTTTTATGGTTAAACTGTTTTGTCACGTGTAAGAGTGGAAACTTTCTTCCGTTTGAAGTGAAGACGCTCTGACTCCTACCCGCCCTGCCCTGCCCCCTCGGGCCTGCTTGATGAGGTTCATCTGCCAGTGCTCTGCCCCCCACCCCCAAGTTGCCCTGGGTCCCCTGGGACTGAAGCAGAGGAAGTAGGAAGGTCAAAGGAGAGGGGTGTTTGCCTGGCACCCAGGTAATCTGGCGTTGGTGCCCTTGGGCCCTGGCAGAAGCAGAAAGCTGAGTTTCTTTTTTGTGTGTTTGTTTTTTGCTTTGATGATCATTTCCCCTCTTAGGAGATCTTGAGCACTTCAAGGATATAGTTTGAGTGATACATCCATATTGAACATGAATTCTTGAAGAAATGTGTGCTGGAAAGATGCTTGAAAGGTTATAATATACTATTAACATGTAAAGAAACAGAACACAAAATGGGTGAAGGGGGCCATGGTTAAATAAATAATTGGGGTAGTGCCCCAGCCACGTGCTTCATTGCATTTCAGTGGAGCACCTGCTGCGGGCAGGCACTGCCTGGGCGTTCAACATCTTTTCACCATACGAGCTATCTAACAAGTGGTTAGAGATTCTGACTCTGGGGAACAGGGAGGCATCTTCCTTTGCTTTACACACAAAGTGAAGACACCAGTAAGAAGCGGCACCTAAGCAAGGTAGGAGAGTATAAACCTGAGTTTCTTTGAGCTTGATGGGTGTTCGAAGCTTTTCTTTATTGGTTTTTGAAATGCATCTGTGGACTGTGATCGCCCTTGCTAAGCCTTCCCACTGCAACTTCAGCTAGCTGCTGCCGATCCCCTCTCAGCTTTGCATAAGACGGCTCCTCTCTCGCCTTTTTATTGTGTGTTCCTTCCTTCGTCAGGGTCCATTCTAAAGTGACCGTGGGTCTGCTCTCTCTCTCTCAGGTAACCCAGATTTGGCCAAGAAAATGGCATCTTTTGTTCCGACAACAGCCTCCCCACAACCCTCATCCCTGCTGCACCCAATCCCCCCCCCCGCCC
>LNAC01000243.1:2446509-2469320 GCA_002007465.1 Ailurus styani | reverse complement strand
CCCCCCCCCCCGCCCCGTGCCTCAGCCAGCTCTTCCTGAGTAGTCATTTCCCCAGTCTGGGTCCGCCGTGTCCCCCAAGCGCTCTTGATGCTGCTCGATCACTCTATCTAAAACATAGTGGCTTTGGCTGTTTTAAACTTGTTATTATGGAAATTTCAATATTCAAAAGTAGAGAGATTAGTTTAATAAACCTATAATAAACCCATGAACCCATCGCCCAGCTTAACAATGATTAATTCAAAGCCAATCTCTTTTGATCTGTACATAGATGTATCCCCCTCTCTGCTTTTCCATAAACATCAGACTACATTTCAAAGAAATTATAGTTTTTTCATAAAATCCTTTGGTAAGCAGGATCTTTAAATTCTAAGAACATTATTTTAAAAATATAACATGTACAACCACTCACCCAAATGAATAATATCTTAATACTGTCAAATAGACAATGTTCAAATTTTCTTTTCTCATCATTTTTTTTGTTTTTTAGTTTTTTTAAAAGAATTTTTAAAAATTAACATATAATGTATTATTTGCCCCAGGGGTGTGAATCATAAGGCTTACACATAGCACTCACCATAGCACATACCCTCCCCATTGTCCATAACTCAGCCACCTTATCCCTAACTCCCCACCCCCCAGCAACCCTCAGGTTTGTTTTTTTGTGTGTGTGAGATTAAGAGTCTCTTATGGTTTGTCTCCCTCCCAAGCCCATCTTGTTTCATTTTTTCCTCCCTACTCCCCCCGCCCCCCTGCCCTGCCTCTCAAATTCCTCATATCAGAGCAGTCATATGATAATTGTCTTTCTCTGATTGACTTATTTTGCTTAGCATAATACCCTCTAATTCCAGCCACATCGTTGCAAATGGCAGGATTTCATTTCTTTTGATGGCTGCATAGTATTCCTGTGTGTGTGTGTGTGTGTGTATCACCTCTTCTTTATCCATTCATCTGATAATGGACATCTGGGCTCTTTCCATAGTTTGGCTATTGTGGACATTGCTGCTATAAGCGTTTGGGTGCACATACTCTTTTGGATCACTACATTTGTACATTTGTAAATACCCAGTAGTGTGATTGCTGGGTTGTAGGATAGCTCTATTTTCAACTTTTTGAGGAACATCCATACTGTCTTCCAGAGTCACTGCTCCAGCTTGCATTCCCACCAGCAATGTAGGAGGGTTTCCCTTTCTCCACATCCTCACCAGCATCTGTCGTTTCCTGACTTGTTAATTTTAGCCATTCTGACTGGCGTGAGGTGGTATCTCATTGTGGTTTTGATTTGTATTTCCTTGATGCTAAGTGATATTGAACACTTTTAAATTTTTTTTTATTTTTTATTTATTTTTTTAAAGATTTTATTTATTTATTTGACAGAGAGAGAGAGAGATTACAAGTAGGCAGAGAGACAGGGAGAGGAGGAAGCAGGCTCCCCACTGAGCAGAGAGCCCGATGCAGGCCTCGATCCCAGGACGCTGAGATCATGACCTGAGCCAAAAGCAGAGGCTTTAACCCACTGAGCCACCCAGGCGCCCTGAACATTTTTTTCAAAGATAAGTTTAAGTTCACAGCAAAGTTAAGAGGAAGATACAGAGATTTCCCGTTTGGTCCCTGCCCCTGCACAGCCTCCCCCATTATCAACACCCCCCACCTAAGTAGTACACTTGTTACAACTGATGACCCTATACCGACACATAATAATCACCTCAAATCCATAGTTTGCATTAAAGGTCATTCTTGGTGCTGTGCTCTATACATTTGACCAAATGCATAGTGACATGTATCCACCATTATAGTATCATACAGAGTATTTTTACTGTGCCCCAAACCCCCTGTGCTCTGCCTAGTTGTCCCCCAACTCCCAACCCCTAGCAACAACTGGTCTTTTTACTATTTCCACAGTTTTTTTTTTTTCATTTCATCATTATTTTTTTTAAACAGTTTGTTTTGTGGGGCCTTGGTTCTGGAGGTGGTAGTGTCAGCAGATCTCATTTCACAAACAGACTAGCACACATCTTATTAAAATTCACCCCACCCCACCAAACACTGTCCACAACAGGCAAAGAGAGCCTCTGCAGATGACTGGACTAAAGGAAAAAATGTCTAGGACACAACAGCAGGGCATAGGCAAAACACATAGGAGATACTGAAACACCAGGTTCTGGGGAATAAGGGACACTGCACTTCTGGGTATTATAGGACCTCTTCTTCTCAAGGCCATTACTTTCAAGAGCAGGAGATGTAGCTGACTTTCCTAACACAGAGACATGGACAGAGAGTTGGACAAAATGAGGAGACAGAGGACTATATCACAAATGAAAGAAGAGGGCAAAACAACAGCAAGAGACCTAAGCAAAACAGATATAATATGCTTGATAGAGAATTTAAAGTAATGATCATAAAGATACTGTCCTTGAGAAAAGAGTGGAGGACATCAGTGGGACCCTTAACAAAGGGATTAAAAAAGAACCAATTGATGAAGAACACAATAAATGAAATTAAAAGTACACTTGAAGGAATAAATAGCAGACTAGAGGAATGGATGAGCAACCTGGGAGACAATGGAAAGCAATCACGCTGAACAAGTGAGAGAGAGAACAAAAATATGGAAATTGAGAATAAGCTTAGGGAACTCAGTGACTCCATCAAACATAATAACATTTGCATTACAGGAATCCCAGATGAGAGAGAAAAGGGGGCACAAAATTTATTTGAAGAAATAATAATTGGAAACTTTCCTAATCTGGGGAAAGAAACAGTCATCCAGATCCAGGAAGCATGAAGATTGCCCAAAAAAATCAATCCAAGGAAGTTTACACCAAGACATATAGTAGTTAAAATGGCAAAAAGTATTGATAAAGGAAAAAAATTTAAAAGCAGCAAGAGAAAAGAGGGCAGTAACATGCAAGGGAAATCCCAGGGGTACCTGGGGAGCTCGGTTGATTAGGCCACTGCCTTCAGCTCAGGTCATGATCTCAGGGTCCTGGAATCGAGCCCTGCATCAGGCTCCCTACTCAGTGGGGAGACAGCTTCTCCCTCTGACCCTCCCCTGCTTGTTCTCTCTCTCTCTCTCTCTCTCTCTCTCTCTCTGTCTCTCTCACGTGAATAAATAAAATCTTAAAAAGCAAACAAACAACAAAAAACAAAACCAAGGGAAATCCCATAAAGCCGCCAGTGGATATTTTAGCAGAAATTTTGCAGCCCAGAAGGGAGTGGCATGATATATTCAAAGTGCTGAAAGGGAAAAATCTGCATCCAAAAATACTCTATATGGCAAGGCTATCATTTGGAAGAGAAGGAGAGATAAAGAGTTCCTAACAAAAACTAAAGATATTCATGACCACTAAATCAGCCCTACAAGAAATATTAAAAGGGATTCTGAGTAGAAAAGAAAGACCATAAGTGAGAATGTGAAAAGTAGAAATTACAAAAGCAGTAAAAAAAAATAAATTAAAAAAAAGTATATTTGTAAGAATCAGTCAAGGGGTTCACAAAATAAAAGAATGTAAAATATAAAACCATATACCAAAACATGTCGGTGTACAGGAGAGGAATAAAGAATGGGCTCAAACTTAAGTGACCATCAAATTAATATAGACTGCTATGTGCACAAGATGTTAAATGCAAACCTAATGGTAACCACAAATCAAAAACCAGTAATAGATATGCAAAACCTAAAGAGAAAGGAATGCAAGTGTATCATTCAAAGGAAGCCAACAAACCATGAAAGAGAGCAAGAGAAAGAAAGATCAGAGAAAAGCTACAAAACAACCACAAAACAAGTAACAAAATGGCAATAAATAGGTATCTATCAATAATTACTTTGAATGTAAATGGACTAAATGCTCCACTCAAAAGACATAGGGTGACAGAGTGGATAAAAAAGCAAGACCCATCTATATGCTGCCTATAAGAGATTCATTTTAGACCTAAAGTCACCTATAGATTGAAAGTGAGAGGATGGAGAAAAACCTATCATGCAAATGGATGTCAAAAGAAAGTGGGGTAGCAATCCTTATATTGGACAAAATAGACTTTAAAACAAAGGCTGTAACAAGAGACAAAGGAAGACACTATAAAATAATGAAGGGGATAATCCAACAAGAGGATATAACAATTGTAAACATTTATGCACCTAACACAGGCCCACAAATATATCAGTTAATAACAAACGTAAAGAAACAAAATGATAGTAATACGATAATAGTAGGGTCCTTTAACACCACACCTACATCAATGGATAGATCATCTAAACAGAAATTAAACAAGGAAACATGGCTTTGAATGACACACTAGAACAGATGGATTTAACATACATATTCAGGACATTGCATACTAATAGCAGAATACACATTCTTTTCAAGTATGCATGGAACTTTCTCCAGAATAGATCTCATGTTAACCCACAAAACAAATCTCAACAAATTCAAAAAGATCAAGTTCATATCATGCATCTTTTCTGACCATGATGCTATAAAACTAGAAATTAACCACAAAGAAAAAATCTGGAAAAAGCACAAATACATGGAGGCTAAATAACATGCTACTAAATGATGAATGGCTCAACCAAGAAATCAAAGAAGAAATTAAAAAGTACATGTAAACAAACAAAAATGAAAACACAACAATCCAAAATCTTTGGGATGCAGCTAAAGCAGTTCTAAGAGGGAAGTTTATAGCAATACAGGACTACCTCAAGAAGCAAGAAAAATCTCAAATAAGCAACCTAACCCTTACAGCTAAAGGAGCTAGAGAAGGAAGAACAAACAAAACCCAAACCCAGCAAAAGGAAGGAAATGATAAAAACTAGGGCTGAAATAAATGATATAGAAACTAAAAAACCCAACAGAACAGTCCATGAAACAAGGAGCTGGTTCTTTGAAAAGCTCAACAAAATTGACAAACCTCTAGCCAGACTCATAAATAGAGAGAGAGAGAGAGACGGAGGACTCAAACAAAATCACAAAAGAAAGAGGAGAGATAACAACCAACACAAGAGAAATACAAACAATTATAAGAGAATATTAAAAAAAAACTATATGCCAACATATTGGACAACCTAGAAGAAATGTATAAATTCCTAGAAACATATAACCTACCAAAACTGAAGCAGGAAGAATAGAAAATTTGAACAGCCTAATGACCAACAATGAAATTGAATCAATAATCAAAAAACGCCCAACAAAATTTTGTTCAGGGCCAGATGGATTCACAGATGGATTCTACCAAGTATTTAAAAAAGAGTCAATACTTATTCTTCTAGAACTATTCCAAAAAATAGAAATGGAAGGAAAAATTCCAAATTCATTCTTTTAGGCCAGCATTACCCTGATACCAACACCAGATAAAGATAGTATCAAAAAAGAGAACTACTGGCCAATATCTCCTTTGAACAGAGAGGCAAATCCTCAACAAAATGCTAGCAAACCAAACCCAACAGTACATTAAAAAATAAAAAATCATTCACCATGATCTAGTGGGTTTATTCCTGGGAAGCAAGTGTATTTCAATATTTGCAAATCAACCAACGATACTCCACATCAATAAGGGAAAGAATAAAAACCATATGATCATTTCAATACATGCAGAAAAAGCATTTGACAAAGTACAACACCCATTCATGATAAAAATCCTCAACAAAATTGGTTTAGAAGAAACATACCTCAACATAAAAAGGCCTTATATGAAAACCCACAGGGAGCACCATACTCAATGGGGAAAAACTGAGAACATTTTCCCTGAGGTCAGAAACAGGACAAGAATGTCCACTCTCGGGCGCCTCGGTGGCTCAGTGGGTTAAAGCCTCGGCGTTCAGCTCAGGTCATGATCTCAGGGTCCTGGGACCGAGGCCCGCATCGGGCTCTCTGCTCGGCAGGAAGCCTGCTTCCTCCTTTCTCTCTGCCTGCCTCTCTGCCTACTTGTGATCTGATCTCTCTCTCTGTGTCAAATCAATAAATAAAATCTTAAAAAAAAAAAAAAGAATGTCCACTCTCACTACTTTTGTTCAACAGAGTATTGGACATCCTGGCCACAGCAATTGACAACAAAAAGAAGTAAAAACCATCCAGATTGGCAAGGAAGAAGCAAAACTTTAACTATTTGCAGATGACACGATATTACATATAGAAAACCATAAAGAGTCCACCAAAAAATCTATCAGGAATGGTAAGCGAATTCAGTAAAGTCTCAGGATAGAAAATTAATGCGCAGAAATCTGTTCAATTTCTATGCATTAATAACAAAGCAGCAGAAAGTGAAATTAAGAAAACAATCTCATTTATAATTGCACCAATAAGAAGAAAGTACCCAGGAAGAAACTTAACCAAAGAGACGAAAGACCTGTACTGTGAAAACCGTAAAACATTGGTGAAAGAAATTGAAGATGACACAAAGAAATAGAAAGACATTCTATGCTCATGGACTGGAAGAACAAATGTTAAAATGTCTGTACTACCCAACACATTTAATACAATCCCTATCAAAATACCAACAGCATTTTTCACAGAACTAGAACAAACAATCCTAAAATTCATGTGAAACCACAAAAGACCCTGAATAGCCAAAGCAATCTTCAAAAAGAAAAGCAAAGCTGGAAGTATCACAATTCTGGTCTTCAAGTTATAATACAAAGCCCTAGTAATCAAAACAGTGTGATACTACAACAAAAATAGACACATAGATCCATGAGACAGAATAGAAAACTCAGAAATAAACTCACAATTATATGGTCAATTAATTTTTGACAAAGGAGGAAAGAATATGCAAAGGGAAAAAGTTTGCCCCAAAAAATGGTCTTGGGGAAACTGGACAGCTACATGCTGAATGAAACTGGACCAATTTCTTACACCATACACAAAAATAAACAGAATGGATTAAAAACATAATGTGATGCCTGAAACCTTAAAAATCCTAGAAGAGAGCACAGGCAGTAATGTCTCTGACATCAGCTGTAGCAACATCTTTCTAGATGTGTCTCCTGAGGCAAATGAAATAAAAGCAAAAATAAACTATTGGGATTTACATCAAAATTAAAAGCTTCTGCACAGTGAAGGAAACAATCAGCAAAACTAAAAGGCAACCTATTGAATGGGAGAAGATATTTGCAAATGAAATATCTGATAAAGGGTTAGTATGCAAAATATGGAAAGAACTGATACAACTCAGCACCCCAAGCCAAATAATCAAATTAAAAAATGGACAAATACATGAAATGACATTTCTCCAAAGAAGATATACAGATGGCCAACAGACACATGAAAAGATGTTTGACATCACTTGTCATCAGGGAAATGCAAATCAAAACCATAGTGAGATATTGCCTCATACCTGTCAAAATGATTAAAATAAAAACACAAGTGTTGGCGATGATGTAGAGAAAAAGGAACTCTCTTGCACTGTTGGTGAGAATGCAAACTGGTACAGCTACTGTGGAAAACAGTATGGAGTTTCCTCAGAGATCCAGTAATTTCACTACTGGGTATTTACCCCCCCAAAATACAATAACATTAATTCAAAGGGATCCATGTACCTCTTTGTTTATTGCAGCATTATTAACAATAGCCAAATTATGGAAGCAGCCCAAGTATCCATCAATAGATGAATGGGCAAAGAAGATGTGGTATATAGACACAATGGAATATTATTCAGCTATTAAAAAGGTAAGAAATCTTGCCATTTGCAACATGGATGGAGCTAGAGAGTATAATGCTAAATGATATAAGCCAGTCAGAGAGACGAATACCATATGATTTCAATCATATGTGGAATTTAAGAAACAAAAGAAACAAGCAAAGGGGAAAAGAGAGAGAGGCAAACCAACAAACAGACTCTTAATTATGGAGAACAAACTGCTGGTTACCAGAGGGGAGGAGGGTGGGGGGATGGGTAAAATAGGGGATGAGGATTAAGGAGGGCACTTATGATGAGCACAGAGTAAAATATAGAATTGTTGAATCACTAGATTGTATACCCAAAACTAAAATAACACTGAATGCTAACTATACTGGAATTAAAATTTAAAACTTAACAACAACAACAAAAAGATGGCAGGGGAAGAAGAACAATTTTTTTAAGTGAAAGAATAGAATGGGAAGATTCAGTGCTTAGCACATGTATGAAGAAGAAGCATTCTTTTAAGAAACTTTTTATTTTGTTTTATTTTATGAGAGAGAGAGGGAGAAAGTTTGCCCCACATCTAAAATATTATTTTCAAAATCATGATCACATTCCAAGAAAATATTTGAAAACACGGGAATAGATCAGTTGTTTGAGCCACAGTCCAGAACAGCTCCATACATTGGAAGACTGCCTGTCATCTTCAGTCAAAAGACCAAATAGGTCATGAGACCTGAAAATCAAGAAACCCCTGTCTATGTGTTATGCTGTTTATTATATTACCATGAATCATATTTGTAATGAGAAAATTAAATAAATAATAAGAGGAAAATTTCACAGGAATAGAAGTGTGAGTTTAGAGCCACGTCAATGCCCTTTAAATGGGTACAGGCTTTTAATGTGGCCATAAAGCTAATTAATCTTATTTCTTTCTTGAAAATTTAAGAACCAACATCTCAAGTGTTCTTTAGGATATGAGTAATTATGGGGGCACCTGGGTGGCTCAGTGGGTTAAGCCTCTGCCTTCATCTCAGATCGTGATCTCAGGGTCCTGGGATTGAGCCCCCGCATCAGCCCTGCTCAGTGGGGGGCCTGCTTCCCCCCCTCTCTCTCTGCCTGCCTCTCTGCCTACTTGTGATCCCTCTCTTTCTGTCAAATAAATTTTTTAAAAAAGGATATGAGTAATTATGGTCTTGAGTCAGAGAGGGAAGAGGAAGTGGAGAGGTAGCAGGCTTACTCAGTTGGTCAACAACCAGTAACTCTGATGTCCTGGCTACTTTACTATGCCCTGGCTTCCATGTTTGAAAATGGTTTGCCTATTAGCCACTTTTAGCTTCAATGAAGCTTTTTAAAAAGGGAATTCTACAACATCCCGTGAAATGTACAGTGCTATCTGCTACTACCAAGGATACAGAAGAAGAGAGCATGGAATCAGTTTTAAATATGAACGTAATTCAATCGGGCTCACAGTTTTCATTTGCCATAAAAGTAGACATCAAGCATGGAAACAGAGCTGTTTCCTTTTCATTCTGGCGCATATTGCAGGTGCACATATGAAAAGATACTGAAATTCTAAAAGCCCCATGAGAACCGAAAGCCACTCTGGATTGGCTGCCTCACAAAATTCGAAATTGAAGTATGGGACAGAAGTGCTATAAAGCTGACGGGATTAACTTTTAGATATGAAGTTTAAAAGAAACATGTTCTTGAAACGCAAAGTTTGCAAGCCACGCAATTTTATACATTTTAGAAGTAGTGTGTGAAAAGTCACCGACATTTTCTTCCACGAAGGCACGCCAGGAAATGTGCAATGAAACTAAGACTCGCACAAGTGCTCGCCTATAGGCATTCAACACCTCAGCCCTTTACTCCACACCAGCGCCTCGAGCCACCTGTGCTTTAAAACAGCCCTGGGAGTACTGCTCACCAGATGGGGGGAGTGCCTTGGAGGAGCGGGATCTCTCTTGTTGTTTCACTTATATACCTGTGGCTGCATTCTTCCACTCCTGTGCACTCATTTGCTGTCCCCTTGCACCCTCTGGGTGCACACAGACGAGGAACTCAGCACCTCTTTGAGTTCCCCCCAAAAGAATCCACTCACAGAAAAGCTTTGGTAAGTAAGGCAGCCTTCGCTAAAGACTTCAAAGAGGAGACAGAGGAGAGGGTTAGTGTTGCCATCCTACCGCAAGCAACTTCATGGTTTTTGAAGGGGGGAGGGGCAGAAGGAGAGAGAGAACCCTAACCAGGCTCCATACCTACTGTAGAGCATGATGTGGGGCTTGATGTCATGACCCTGAGATCATGACCTGAGCCAAAATCAAGAGTTGGACACTTAACCAACTGAGCCACTCAGGGGCCCCTAATTTTTTTTTTTTTTAATGAAGTTGTTCATGGTCTTCAATGTCCTGTCTCAACATCAGTCTCCACCCAGAATGGTCTTTCCCCCCTTTTTTTCCTTCTCCTTTCTCTTGATTTCCTCATTCTAAGATTAGCTGGGGAAGTTCAAATTCTTCCACCCTATGTTTGCCAGATCTACTTAGCTGCCTCTGTTCCTGCCCCAAAACTGGGAAACTCACTGCAAGAACTCAGCAAATTAAGGATCTCCCGTTACAAGAATCTATACTCCTTAGAAAGCACATTCCCTAATTTGTACATTCAACAAATATCTAGCCAAAGATTTTTCTAGGAGGTGAGGATGGAGCAGTCAGTGACCATCTTTCTCCCTTTGAGCAAGCTTTTTGGTGCTTCGTTCCTGCCCCACTCATCCCATCAAAACATTTTTTCCCAACACACACAGTATTCTTTGAGAGAGAATTCTGATAAAGTTGTCTATACCTTGTTATCTTTATTAATGTTACATATTTTCTTGTATATTTTTGATATGTGTTAAATTAAAAGTCAACCCGTAATAGTATTTCCTATCTCACATATAGAGAATATTTTTTTTAAAGTAATACAAACTGGCTTTGACCCCAGAACTGACTAGGGTGACCATAAGCATCAGTCTGAAATGCAAGGTCCTTTGGCAAGAAAAGAGAATTCTCATTTACAGTTTTGTAAAGCAACCTGGCAAATGGATCAAAAGCCTTAAAACTTTCCTTTTTTTTTTTGCCTTGGTATTCCTACTTTGGGTAATCTCCCCCAAGAAAATATGTAAGTGTAAATGTGTATGTATGTAGGTGTGCAAGGTAGGAGTGTTTCTTTATTTTTCTGTATTGAAAAAAAATTTTTTTATAAACAACACTATTTTCATAAGAAAAATAATTTTGCAATCTTGGTTTGTGACAAGAATTGTCTCCAAACCCTACTTCTTCCATGAAACTTTCCTTGATTAATTTTATCTATTTCCCTTCATAGTTTCTGCTGATTGCACACCTGTCTCCACACTTTCACACCAATTTTCACTTGTTGTTGTGCTTATTCCCTGTGGGTGTTTCAGGACTCTCCTTCCTGTTAGATGAAAGCTCTTCAAGAGGAAATATCTGTCTTCCATTTCCTCTGTATTTCATGGTTTAGCAATACAACTACCCTCTATTGGTTGAGTAAATGCTCTGATTAGATTTTACTACACAAGCATTTCTCAAATTGTGTGCCCTGGTCTCTGGTTCCTAGAGATGCTCCACGGGTGAAGAGTTTCCTAAATGAATAACTGTAGGAACACTGCCTGTTTCAAGTCCCTGTTGAGGATTCACAATGCAGATTAGTATATTAAAGTCTCTGAAAAGTCCTTCAGTAAATACAGCTGCTTTACTTGCTTTAACTCAGAGCTTCCCAAACACATTTGATACGAACACTTTTTTTTTTAGATTTTATTTATTTATTTGACATAGAAAGAGAGAGAGGGAGCACAAGTAGACAGAGCAGCAGAAGGGAGAGAGAGAAGCAGGCTCCCCACTGAGCAGGGAACCCGATGTGGGACTCGATCCCAGGACCCTGAGATCATGACCTGAACCAAAGGCAGCCGCTTAACCAACTGAGCCACCCAGGTGCCCCATGAACACTTCTTTTTTTAAGTGATCCCTATTGCCGTTGGGACTTTTCTGGGATGTTTGATGAGAAAGAATGATTAACTCATAGAAGATGGGACTAGAAATATCTTATTCATCTTTGCACCTGGCATATTGTAATGTTGTCTGACACGTAAGAGTATTGAACAAGAATAAATGTTTCTGTGTGAGTAAAGAAGTTCATGATCTAAGAAACAACACAGAGGATCATAGGGGAAGGGAGGAAAAACTGAAGGGGAAGTCATCAGAGAGGGAGAAAACCATGAGAGACTCCTAACTCTAGGAAACAAACTGAGGGTTGCTGGAGGGGAGGTGGGTGGGGGATGGGGTAACTAGGTGATGGGCATTAAGGACGGCATGTGATGTGATGAGCGCTGGGTATTATATGCAACTGATGAATTTTTGAACACTACATCTGAAACTAATGATGTACTATGTAGGCAAGTTGAATTTAAATTAAGAAAATGAAGTACATGAAGATGAGCTTCTACGAACCAGTGTGATGTGTGGTGGAATAGCTATAGGCTAAGGACAGATTGATCAGGTGTTAAAAATACTTTCAGCACTTATTTTAAACCTGAGTTCACATGAAGCTGATCAATAGAAATATCTATGAAAATATCCCAATCCCAGGATGAAGACTAAATTACAGACCTGGAAGATGTGCTAAGCATATTAGTACTTACATGCCAGGAACTATCTATGCACAGAATGTCCAGACTGTAAGCAATATGTAGGATCACCTAGTCCAATTCTCCAACTTTTTCACGGACATACCCTTATTGGCCAAAGAGGAGGAGCACAAACTTTGAGAGAGGTCTGTGGGAAAAAAATAACTGGCTAGATACAAGCAGGAAGTCCTGGATTGTATCTTTAAAAAAATGTCAGTGGGTGCCTGGGTGGCTCAGTGGGTTAAGCCTCTGCCGTCCGCTCAGGTCATGATCTCAGGGTCCTGGGATCAAGTCCTGCATCAGGTTCTCTGTTCAGTGGGGAGCCTGTTTCCCCCTCCCTCTGCCTGCCTCTCTGCCTCCTTGTGATCTCTCTCTCTCTCTCTGTTAAATAAATAAAATCTCTTAAAAAAATGTCAGTTTTACAATTGCTCCATAGTATACCTAAGTTCAATATAAAAATAATGCTTTACATAGTTTAGCTCAGTGGCACAGTACGTCTGTTTGAGATGCAAGGACCTATTCCCTCTCCTTCATATAAAAATGAGAAAACTCACATTCAGAGAGAAAAAGTGACTTGCTTTAGACCCCATGGCAAATCCCTGGCAAACATGGGGCAGAGCCTAGTTCTCCAGACAATCAGTTTCATGCTCATTCCTGACCAGACACAGCCCTTCCCTTCTACCTCGCACTAGACCCACAAAATGCCAGTTGATCCAGAAATCCCTCTTCTAAAAAATCAATCTGAAAAAGTAATTCGAGATGCAAAAATAAAAAGGACCCAAAGATGTTATTTATATTAGCCTTAAACTGGAAACAATGATCTTTAATAATGGGGAAGAGGGCTAAGTAAAATCCGTATAATAAAATATTTTGTAGCAATTAAAAATAATGTTTAAGGAATTATATAATATTAAATAAGAAAACAAAATTGAGATTTCCTACTCTTTAAAAATATTATAAAACATCTATTTATTATGTATTTTTCTATGTCAAATGCAATACCCCAAAATATCAAGAATGGTCATCTTCAACCAATGGGTAATGGAGGAGTTAAATTTTCTTCTTTATACTTGTCTATGTTTTCCAAATTTTCTGCAATGAACATATGGCTTTTACAATTAGAATTAAGCAGAGTATTATTTAAAAATATATTTGTAATTCTAAAAAGCAAAATTCATGGGAAGATAAACACAATACTTGGCTATTTTAGGCACGTGATGGTGCTTTCCTCTCCAGGCCCTTCTTTCTCTGTATGAGTTACCACAAATTAGGCCCCAGTTGCATCTGCTGGTGGAGGTTGGAAAGCTGAAAACACAGGCTGCTCTTTATAAAGCTCATGCCGGTTTACTGAGCTTACCAGATGAGGCTTAGAGAGAAATCCCCTCAGGGGGCTGGCTTTGTCCTGCTATTTCCCTCTTCCGCCTGTCTTTCCTCCCTGTTTCCCTGGTTGGATTTTCACTATAGGCAGAGCCTGTGCGTAAGTCCTGCTCAGCCTCTGGGGGTCCAAGCAGGTCTTGCTCATGTAGCATTTGTCAGCAAGGAAGCCTCATCATCCTGGGAGCCTGCAAACACATGCGTGGTTCCATTGATAAACAAATGAAACTGGACCTCTGGTTCCAGAGGGGAGAAAAACAGCATCCTGGAAGGAAAATGTCTTGAAATTAAACCCCATAACACTGCAATATTCTAGCACAGTGACTCTCAAACTTGAGCATTTTGGTCAACACCTGGAGGGTTTGTGAAAATACAGATTGCTGGGCCCGCTCTCTGAGTTTCTGATTCAGTAGGTGGGGGAGCAGGTTGGGGGAGCTGAGCATTTGCATTTCTACCAAGTTCCCAGCTGTTGTGGCTGCAGCTCTGGGGCCATACTTTTGAGAGCTGCTGCTCTTGTGGAAGCACCGGGCTGATCAAAATAAAGAGAAGGAGGGCACTGTGGCCTTGGGGCCAATGGCTTTTTAGCAGAGGGAGATTTTAATTCATGAGACCCTTCCTTGCGTTAGCCTAATCATTCTATCTGTATTTCCCCATTTCTAAGACATTCATTCACTCAATCAGCAATTTAAAGAGCACTCATAATATATGAAACATTAAAGATACAGCGATAAACAAGACAGGCAAGGTCTAACTTGAGAGGGCTTCTATCCCAACAGGAATGGTCAGCATAAATCAACTGTAATGGGCATTTCCAGTATTAATTGGGAATAGTCCAATATTCTTCTATTCTACTATAGAAGATGTGAGATCCATGAGATGAGTTAAGTACAGGTAATGAGAAAGCAAATAGAGTGTGAGACATAGTCAGAATTCATGGAATATGTTAGATAAATCTAAGTTAGTAAGTAGAGCATATCAATGTTGAACATAGAAAAGAATGGAAGTGCCAAGGGAAAGTTGATATTCATAAGGCACCAAATATTCGTGAAACACTGAATACACACGAGGACTTTGATATTCACAGAGTTTTAATTGGGCCTAGCATTGGTGACACCTATTCTGTTCCCATGAGTCCTCTGGTCACAAAACACAAGAACAATCCAGAGTTGCTCATCAGGCTGATTGACAAGCTATCACCGTGGCCAAGAGTACTTATTCCTACATCTGTCCCATGAAGCAAGTGTGTATTTTGGCCCCACATACTTTCCACCTTTGGGGCTTCCTTGCTCTGGTCTTTGGTCTTTGCAGCCACACCTCAGTGAGAAGGCTGACACAGCGGAGAGAGAAAGAGCAAGTAAACATCGCCTACCCCAGGACTTGGGCATCATGGTCCTCCCATCCTACAGGTGTCCTATAGGGCACCCAGCCCCTGTGTGTTATCCTATCCCAACCCTTTTCTCTGGCTACTTGCTGCATGCTTTGAATTGATTCAAGTATCTTAATTTTGTCTGTGAGAACTTCTGTTCCATGACCTCTGGGACAGCTTGTCTCAAACAATGATTCCAGGTTCTCTGCGGCAACCATGTCATTTCCAGCCAGACCCTAATATTCATGCAAAAAAGTGACAAACAGGATGCCTTTTTACATTTACTTTCTTTCTATGTGACCTCACCTCTTGCCTTTAACACACGTAACCACAGAGCCTGTCTCTGGAAAGAGAATTGACATGAAGCAGGCGTGGATAACACCTCTCTGGCAGGCCTGATGTGAGAATCAGGACGAATATGGGAGAGGGTCTGGGGCCAGTCTGGGGTACAGCGTCTTCCCACGAAAGTGGCTGTTAATACTCTTCTCCTCCCTACAAGACATTACTACATTCTACCAAACAATGCAAAACCTCCAAGTCTCCTTAAAGGATTTTCTTTCCTACCCACCAGCACAAAATTATGTTGCCAAGTTACGTCATCTAGTAGCGTTGGCAAAGCTTTCTTTCTATTTCTTTCCCTAGAGCACAGGGTCTCCCTCCTTCCCTCGTTATTTTACAGGTGAGCTTATCACATTGCTTGGGTATAATTAAGATCCAACCCACAAAATAAAGACCATGTCCGGGGTTCATCTCCTGATGCCAACATTTTGTCCTTTCCTCCCAGCTACCATCACCGCATGAAAAACATTTTATAGTGTCTTCCGTATAATCCGTGCTTCGTAATTCACCAACCCCAAGACGATGAGCCCCCTTCTTACTCAGTAGGAAATCATAGGAACTCCCTTCCTATTTGGAATATTCTATAGCAGCAACCTTCTTGAGCCCCACAAAGCAGCTGTCTGTGTTAGGACAGGAAAACCTGGAACACATTTTGCAAGGTTTTGTTTTGTTTTTTAAATTGGGGCCTTCAGGGATCTCCCCCTTCTCGGGCTCAGAATGCGGCTGAGAGCGGCAGTTCGCAGGAACAGCTGAAAGCCATTTCACCATGAAGCAGACCTTGGCAGGCCCCGAATGCTCCATATGGTCTGCAGCTCTGGTCTCCAGGAAGCGCCCAGCTCATTCTCCCCACTTGGTTTGTCTTGTATATAATCCCGGCATGTGTGTTTGAAAGGCAATGGTATAGAAAAGATGCCTTGCTCTGTGGTTTTTTTGTCCTGTTAACCTTTATGGGAATAATTCACTGAGATGCAATTTAGTATATATTCCATCTATGGATTCTCTGC
Organism: Ailurus styani; assembly: GCA_002007465.1. Taxonomy (NCBI): domain Eukaryota; kingdom Metazoa; phylum Chordata; class Mammalia; order Carnivora; family Ailuridae; genus Ailurus; species Ailurus styani. The sequence continues at coordinate 2,452,948 of LNAC01000243.1, read as the reverse complement.
CAAGTTATGTCACGAGACAGCTGAGCTGTTCTGAACCGAGAAGTACTCAAGGAGGCTAACAGAACTGTTACCTTCAAGGGGCCAAGGCATGGGGGATACGCCTACCATTCCCAGCACGGTGGAGGCCTCCGAATCACCGAGACCTCCTTCCTTCTCCAGCTCTCCTGCCCTGCTCCCCAGAAGCTTTGAACAGACTCCTCTCTCAGCCCCAAATCCAAAGTGCTATGCACATAGAGACCAGCGCTGCCATTTCATCAACCCCTCGCTCAGTCCATGGAGAAGGCACCTTGCTAGGACTCCAACCCGATCTCAAGGGAATTGCTGATCCCGAGATCTTCAGAGTCAGAATCTGCTGTCACCTTGGGGTGGCCTGGGTGGCTCAGTTAAGCGTCTGCCTTCGGCTTAGGTCATAATCCTGGGGTCCTGGGATTGAGCCCTGCATCGGGCTCCCCGCTCAGTGGGGAGTCTGCTTCTCCCTCTGCCTGCCTTCTTCCCTCCCCCACTTGTGTGTTCTCCCTCTCTCAGATAAATAAATAAAATCATTTAAAAATTCATAAAAAATCTCTCACCTTTCATCATTTGCTAGAAGAAGAGAGAAATTTCAGTCTTCCTTCACTACTGAAGCACAAGAGTTAGGGCCATGCTGTCCAGCAGAAATATAATATAAGCCACCAATGCTTTCTATTCTTTGGCAAATATCATTTACAAAGCTCTAGAAGGCACACTTAAAAAAAATAAAAAGGTAAAATTAACTGTAACGATACATTAGATCTAACCCAATGCATCCCAAATATCATTTCAACATGCATTCTAGATAAGTAATTATTGGTAAATATTATTCCCCTTTATAATACGTGTTCCAAAATCTGATGTTTTACATCTGATTAGATGTTTATAATATGTCATCAAAAAACCTGATGATCCATTGCATCTCAGTTTGGACTAACCACATTTCAAGGGCTCAGGTGCTATACGTGCCACCATGTTGGACAATGTAGGCTTAGAAGTTCAGAGCAAGGTCCGTGGGAGAAATAGAACCTCTGAGGAAGAAATTTCTGTGGGAATAGTATCCTTTTTTATGTTTTTGGGAATTCTCTCTCCCTGATGAGTGAGGGGTGTGGAAGTTGGGGAAGAATGTTTTCACCACACCCTAAACCCCTGGGGATGAGGTTGGCCTCTATGTGTACCAAGGAACCTCCTTCTTCACCTGCCTCTCATCTCCAGAGCAGGGCTCCTCTTACCCCACTGTGCACACAGACCCCCCCAGGACCTTCTTAAAATGCACATTCTGATCCCACAGATCTAGATTTTGTACTTCCAACAAGCTCCCCAACGACAACCCCCCCACCGCCACTGATCCTCCAAGCCCACTTTGAATAGATTCTGGAGGCTGATGCCCCCAGTGTTGTGTGTGTGATTAAATGGAGGTGGTGTGTATCTCAGTGGGGAGAACGTGAACTTGGAATCAGACTGCTGGAGTTTGGCGCTTGGGTCTGTCACCTCGCTGTGGGATTTGGGTGGGAGGCTTTAGCCCTCCAAGCCTCTGTTTATAAAATGGAGGCAATGAGCTATCATCTCACCCCTGTCAAAATGGTTAAAATAAAAAATACAAGAAACAGCAAGTGTTGGCAAGAATGTGGAGAGAGGGGAACCCTCATGCACTGCTGGTGGGAATGCAAGCTGGTGCAGCCACTCTGGGAAACAGTATGGAGGTTCCTCAAAAAGTTAAAAATAGAACTATCCTATGATTCAGCAGTGGGATTATGTGGAGGACCAGTCCTGCTTTGGCTGCATAAAACCCACTTAGGGAAATTTGTTTACAATATAGATTCATAGGCTCCATCCTAATGGTTGGAGTCAGTGAGTCTCATTTGGACCCAGAAATCTATATATTTTAAGAGTTCTGCTCCTTAGCTGGGTTTGGAAACTCCTGGATTTTCCCACTTTGGATCCTTGGTATCTACACAGTACCTGGCATAAAGTCAGCTCCAGTTTGCTGGATGAAGATATCATTTGGTTGTTTTTGTTTGTTTGTTTGTTTGTTTATTTTTTTGTTTAAGATTTTTAGTTATTTATTTGATGGAGAGAGAGCATGGCAGAGGGAGAGTGAGAAGCGGGCTCCCTGCTGAGCAAGGAACCTGACTCAGTTCTTGATCCCAGGACCCTCAGATCGTGATCTGAGTTGAAGGCAGACGGTTAACCAACTGAGCCACCTGGATGCCCCTGAAGATGTCATTCTTTACCTTGACACAACCAGTTACAGTTTCCAAGGGGCCATCCTCTACATAATTTTTTTTTTTTTAAGATTTTATTTATTTATTTCACAGCGGGAGAGAGATCACAAGGAGGCAGAGAGGCAGGCAGAGAGAGAGGGGGAAGCAGGCTCCCTGCGGAGCAGAGAGCCCGATGTGGGCCTCGATCCCAGGACCCTGAGATCATGACCTGGGCCGAAAGCAGAGGCTTTAACCGACTGAGCCACCCAGGCGCCCATCCTATACATAATTTTATCTGCAGGGCTGGATCAGGTTATATGGGATCTGATCATTACTCAATTTGGGGTGACTGCTTTTAAAAGGAAGGAACAAAATTAGATGGGAACTTGAATATTTAGAATGAGAAAAATCACAACAAATTCAAGTTGTGAAAAACTGACAAATGCTGCATTATAAGTCATTAATATTTTTATTAGATTATTTTATTAATTTTATTAATTACTTGTTATGTCTCTACCTTATTTCTTTTCTAGCTTGTTTTGAGGTCTGAATATTCTTTTATCACCTCTTCATATAGCAAGTTTTATAACATAATTTTCAATAAAGAAATGGCAATATAATTTAATTTAATATATTTCCTCTAACATAGTTGATTAAAATTTGTTTTTTATAAAACCTGTGGTTTTCCTAAACTGGAAAAACTAGCAAAAACTTTACTACATCTAAAAATGACTGAATATCTAATAATTATTCCATTAAATCCCACTAAATGTCTTACAAACCTGGCTTCCCCTTAGATGAGTTGTCATGATGACTTTGGCCACTCGGTTATCATCCAGGACAAAGGGCAATGTGATTAAATGGAAGCCAGATTGGAAAGAAGCAGTGGTCTTAACCACTTGCTATTAAAACTCACTTTTGCAATGTGATGAAAATCTTTGACCATGTGGACACCTTTTTTGGGCTCCTCTGAGCACCGTGGAAGGGGCTTATGCAAGCAAGGGTCCCGAGGTCCAAGCTCAGAGAGCTTCACAGTGAATCTATCTTTGTTCATTCTGTCCTTACACTCTCTGTGTTAATTAGAATTCCCTGGATGCAAGCAACAGAAAAACTCTGGTGTAAGAGGGCGTTTATTAGCCGTGTATCGGGACCTCCCAGAACTGAAGGAAAAGCTAAACAATCATTTCTCAGAAAGCAATTCTGGGATTCAGGAAACGGAAGCAGATAGGTAGTCCTACGTCCCCTGTTCACAAAAAAGGGATTCACGTGTTTTTCAGCCTTTGCATCATTAGTTTAAAAATGTAATTATAGGGACATAGTGATGGAATTAGCATGGCCCGAGGGCCCAGCCCATGCCAAGGGAGAGCGGTGCTGTGTGATGCACATGTTTACCAAGCCTGGGTCTATGAGAGAGGCCTCGTCACCCAATTCTGGCTTAGGTGCTATCAGAATAAGTGGGATGAAACTGGGCAGATGTCTTCCGCGGTTGTCTGGGCTCCCATCAGAACACATGTAGCATTTACCACATTATAAACAATTGTGTGTGTGTGTGTGTGTGCTTCCGACTGTGTGTCAGGCATCTTTAATTCCCAGTTACAAATTTCCACAGCAAACAGTACATGGTAGATATGCATTAGATATTTCTTAAGTGAATGAATATTCTGGTGAAGTCATGGAAAGGTATGACTACTTCAAAGTTACTTATGAAACAGTTGTGGTTTAGAGAAGCCTAATGAACTTTCCCAGGGCCACGTGGTCAGAGAACGTGTCAGGGATGCAGAAGGAACTGACCGTATTCTCTTCCCACTGGGAACGTCTGAACACAGGAGCTCTCAAGAAGGGAAAGTCATAGGCTCTGGAAAGTTCTCTACCTATCCGTCCCCATTTCTGCCTCAACGGCATCCCTTGAGGACCTTCTGGCTAGGGAGAGGACATCGCCACACCTGCCTGAGTACGTGGTGGTGGGGCCATGGTGCCTGGAGCCAGCCCTTCACCCAGGGAGAGTCCAGCCCGCACTCAGCTCTGCTGTGAGCAGCCCATCATCCAAAACACCTAATCAAAACTGAATGCGTGCCATCTGGCACCATCACTTCCCCCAGGTGGTTCTTAGCCAGGTGCCATGTAATAGGAGGTCTAAGTCAGAATGACATTTTGCTTTCTGCAGCTAGAGGTTGCCTAAGCTCCTTGAAGCGCAGAGCTGCTAGCAAGGAGGTTCCCGGGCCAAAAATAAGCCAGGAGTCCCCACAGCTGGGCCCAGGCTACTGCTCTGCCTAAGTGCAGTGTGGCAAAGTCTGAGTCATAACGATTGTTTAGTCAGTGATTCTCATGCCACAGTGGGCATTTCAGTCACTGGGAGGGCTTGTTAAAACACAGATTGCTAAATAATGAAACGAGATGGGATGGGGAAGGACACAAACCATAAGAGACTCCTGATCTCACAAAACAAACTGAGGGTTACTGGGGGGTGGGAGGGTAGGGATAGGGTGGATGGGTTATGGACATTGGGGAGGGTTTGTGCTTTGGTGAGTGCTGTGGAAGATGTAAGCCTGATGATTCACAGACCTGTACCCCTTGGGCAAAGAATAAAAATAAAATTAAATAAAAAAAAAAAACACAGATTGCTGGGCCCTACCAATGCAGCAGGCTTGGGGGGCGGGGCAGGCTTTGCATTTCTAACAGGCTCCCCAGGGGTTGCTAATGGAGCTGCTCTGAGGACCACAGGACCACACGTTGAGAACTACTGGTTTGGATAGTGCAAGGAATTTCTTTAGCGGTGGCTGGGCTATGGAGATTTCAAGGTGTGCATCTGAGGGTCAGCAGCATATCAAAGCAAACAGCAGTTCTCTGGTTTGAAGGCACAGAGGGGAAGCATGTGAACACACCAAGGGTTCTCGACTTGCCAACTACTTACATTTTGAATTGGATAATTTTTCTTTGCAAGGGGCTGCTCTGTGCATTGTTGGATTGGATGTTTAGAAATAGGCCTGCCCTCTCTCTGCCCTGTAGATACTGTTCCCCCTCCCTTCAACGGCCATGACAATCAAAACTCTCTCCAGACATTGCCAAATGTCCCTCAGATGGCAAAATCAACTCCAGTTGAGAACCACTAGTATATACTCTAACATGCTTCCAGCAGCATGCATGGGGTGAGGAGGAGCATTTAAGTTTTCTCCAGCTGGGCCCCATGCTGCTGCCTAAAGCAAACTGTAAGCTGACATGAAACATAATGATGTCTTTCTTTTGGAACACACATTGTTGGGGCTGTTGCACATATTCAAGTTCCTATGATCCTGACCTCTGTGTTTTGAAGAGTAGATATTACTGTTGTCTTTATTTTAAAGATGGGGAAACTGAGTCTCAGAGTGGCTCAGGATTTGCCAGAGGTTACATAGAAGAGACTGGAATGCACACCCTCTAATTCCTAGGCTGGTCAATTGTCCATTACATACACAACTTTTATTTGGTCTACAAGCATGCCATAAACAGTACCAGGTAATGACATTTTCATAATTTGTGGTGATTGAGAGGCTAGAAAAGACATGAAAACATTTGTCTGTATAGCTGCAGGCTTTGAAAATCCCAACTGGGGCTAATGAAATCTATGTATCGTGGGGACAAATTGGTAGCTGTGCAGGCTTCTTGGTCTATGGGATCAAGTGAGCCTAAAGTTCCCTAGCAAATATGCCTGGTCAGGCTGATGGGGTTCTTTGGATGGATGGTCTGACCCATAAGCAGAACAGGGACATCCTCGCTCAGATTTCTCTGAATTACCCCCACCCTTACCAATATGTCAAATCATCTTTTCAGTGGATACTCTCAGGGCCTAGAAACATCTATGAAACAGATTCTCAGTCTCTCCCTTTCTCTTATGTGCACTTGCACACACACACACACACACACACACACACACACACACACACACACTCTCTCTCGTTCTGTTCATTAGAGAGGACTTGATGCCAAAGCTCATATTAAAAAATATTGCTCCAGGCAGAGAGTCCAGTAGGTATTAGAAACTGAGGATCAGGTGCCTGGGTGGCTCAGGTGGCCAAGTGTCTGCCTTTGGTTCAGGTCATGTCTTCAGTCAGATCCCTGGGATCCAGCCTGAATCAGGCTCCCTGCTCAGCAGGGGGCCTGCTTGTCCCTCTCCCTCTACTGCTCCTCCTGTTTGTGCTCTCTCACTCTCTCTGTCAAATAAATAAATAAAATCTATAAAAAAAAAAAAA